>JAJAGP010004014.1:0-59038 GCA_025084515.1 Ancistrus triradiatus | reverse complement strand
TACCTTAAACTGAATAAAATACAGTTAACAATATTATGTATGTCCTATCTAAACTACTGCTCTTAGATCCAGATAAAACATATTTTTACTGCATCTCTCTCTAATAACTGATCCATTTAATAAATAGTAAATATGATATGAAGCACTTACCCAGTGCAGAGAGAAACACAAACACAATCATAACCTGCCCCATCGCTGTACTGCAGTAAGTGAGAGATACAAAGGACATGTCCATCTGCTGAACATACGAGTGTAGGGGTGTGGTGTGTGTATGTGGAAGATATGAATCAAATTAATAGTCAAATATTTTGCCTTATACAGATGATAATTTTACTATAAACAGAAAAGTCTAAATAAACAGCAACAATAATAAGTGTTGATGTTTTATTTCATGACAGCACAAAGCAACAGCTTTTTAAAATCTCCCTGTGTTTTATCTTCCTATACGTAGAGTAATTTGTGAGGAACCTCCTTAGAGAAGGGAATAACATGTGCTGTGTTGTATTTGGCTACAGAGAGGATGAAGACCTGCTGAATAAAATCCATCACATGGGAAGGTAAGGTTTAACTGTTAGCTATAGTGTACAGATTATTAAGATGAAATGAAATGAGCCCTGCACAGATGAGTGTGGATTATAAATTACTTTATGTATCTTATTGCTGCAGCAAAGATTTTTAGGGGGCTAACAAGTGATAGTACTTTTATTTGTACTACAGCTCCACAACACATTTATACCCAAGAAATAGAGTAACATTTGTTATTGTTCAGAGATTCTCCTTCTAACCAATGCTTTTGATTCCAGTGCTTGTGTATGGCCACAATACGCCACAGAACCATAGACAACTGTAGACCATATGTAGTTCTCCTACTTACAAAGATGAGAGGGGTCTGTAATTGTCATCATAGGTACACTTCAACTATGTGAGACAAAATGAGAAAAACAATCCAGGAAATCACATTACCCCACTGTGTGCGTGTGTATATATATATATATATATATATATAAATAAAAGAGCTCCAGCTGTTTTGCAAGGAAGAATGGGCGACTTGCAGCTGTAATCGGAGCAAAAGGTGGCGCTACAAAGTATTAACGCAAGGGGGCCGATGTATATGTGACACCCACAAAGTGCTGTCACATTTGTGATATGTTCAGTGATTATATTCACGTGTGTATTTTCTTTTGAGTCTCTGCCTTGGCGCTACGGGGAGGCGTTGCTGTGGTAGGCTAAGCGGTGAAGCGGATGTCGGTGGCTCCGCCCCTCAAACTTTGAGAGGCATTCGTGAACTAAAGCCACGGCTCCTTGTGTCTCCTTTATTTCACCCTGTTTACAGGTGAGTAATTGAATAAAAGTATGTGGAACACTAATTAACTCAACTGATTAACCTTGCCGATGCAGGTTAATGTGGTTTTCTCCGAGTTGATCGGTTAGAAACTTGGGTATGGGGTAATAAGCGGTCTAACACCTCCGACATGCAGATTAGTTCAATCGCAGTCTATATTAGATGGTGGGTTGTGGTAAGTTAGTGTTGAAATCGCTTTAATGTTAGTTTAAACCGTTCACACTCTACCTGGTAGGTAAAGAAGTTAGCCACTAGTCTCTGATGCATTCTCTACACCTCTGACTCGGCATGTAATACATCCTACATTCGAACTGTACACACCCTCACTTATACACCCAAGCTTTCATCCATTTTCATAACGACTTCATCTTAATTAACACACACACACACACATACACACACACACACACAGGTTAACTCCAAGCCCTGTGAGCCTGACCTCATACCTACAAACTTGAGTTTGGTCTTGGGAGCAAATATATCTCCTTTTGAACCGTGTGGAAACAAGTGTGACACTACTTGACCGAGGCCATTGTGCTTGCCTTTGTGGAACCGTTGTGGGTAGCTACAGCACGGCAGGGTAGGTGGACTTGGGCATGAGTCAGGAGGAAGGGCAAACGCATGTTCTCGTTTTACTGTGATCTGAAACTGTACCTCTATGGACATTCGGAGAGTAGAGACTGAAACAAATGACATGTTTGCTGGTTTGTTTTATGTGATAATAAAAGAAAAACTTTGAGAGGTATTCGTGAACTGAAGCCACGGCTCCTTGTGTCTCCTTTATTTCACCCTGTTTACAGGTTTAGTAATCTCGTCGCACTGACCCTGCACCCGGGGAGTGTAACATACACACACACACACACACACACACACACACACACATTTTATATAAGAAATCCATCTTTCACATCAATACTCAATTATGTACTCATAAACAACTCTGTACGTCTACTATTTACAACTATTTAACTTAGGAGACTGAAATCCCACATGTTTTATGCATTGTAGCACAATAAACATAAAGACGTGTATAGAATAATCCTAAACGTGAAGAGACTTGTAACATACACTGCTCAAAAAAATAAATGGAACACTTAAACAACACAATATAACTCCAAGTAAATCAAACTTCTGTGAAATCAAACTGTCCACTTAGAAAGCAACACTGATTGACAAACAATTTCACATGCTGTTGATTAGCAATTAGCAAGACACACTCAATAATGGAGTGGTTCTTCAGGTGGGGACCACAGACCACTTCTCAGTACCTATGCTTTCTGGCTGATGTTTTGGTCACTTTTGAATGTTGGTGGTGCTGTCACACTCGTGGTAGCATGAGACGGACTCTATAACCCACACAAGTGGCTCAGGTAGTGCAGCTCATCCATGATGGCACATCAATGCCAGCTGTGGCAAGAAGGTTTGCTGTGTCTGTCAGCGTAGTTTCCAGAGGCTGGAGGTGCTATCAGGAGACAGGCCAGTACACCAGGAGACGTGGAGGAGGCCAGTGCCCTGCAAAATGACCTCCAGAAGGCCACAAATGTGCATGTGTCTGCACAAATGGTTAGAAACCGACTCCATGATTATGGTATGAGGGCCCGATGTCCACAGATGGGGGTTGTGCTCACAGCCCAACACCGTGCAGGACGCTTGGCATTTGCCAGAGAACACCAGGATTGGCAAATTCACCACTGGCGCCCTGTGCGCTTCACAGATGAAAGCAGGTTCACACTGAGCACATTTGACAGACTTGACAGAGTCTGGAGACCCCGTGGAGAGCGATCTGCTGCTTGCAACATTCTTCAGCATGACCAGTTTGGCAGTGGGTCAGAAATGGTGTGGGGTGGCATTTCTTTGGAAGGCCGCACAGCTCTCCATGTGCTCGCCAGAGGTAGCCTGACTGCCATTAGGTACCAAGATGAGATCCTCAGACCCCTTGTGAGACCATATGCTGGTGCGGTTGGCCCTGGGTTCCTCCTAATGCAGGACAATGCTAGACCTCATATGGCTGGAGTGTCAGCAGTTCCTGCAAGATGAAGGCATTGAAGCTATGGACTGGCCCTCCCGTTCCCGAGACCTGAATCCGATTGAGCACATCTGGGACATCATGTCTCGCTCCATCCACCAACGTCACGTTGCACCACAGACTGTCCAAGAGTTGGCGGATGCTTTAGTCCAGGTCTGGGAGGAGATCCCTCAGGAGACCATCCGCCACCTCATCAGGAGCATGCCCAGGCGTTGTAGGGAGGTCATACAGGCACGTGGAGGCCACACACAATACTGAGCCTCATTTTGACTTGTTTTAAGGACATTACATCAAAGTTGGACCAGCCTGTATTGAGTTTTCCCACTTTAATTTTGTGTGTGACTCCAAATCCAGGCCTCCATTGGTTAATACTTTTGATTTCCATTGATGATTTTTGTGTGATTTTGTTGTCAGCACATTCAACTTTGTATAAAACAAAGTATTCAATGAGAATATTTCATTCATTCAGATCTAGGATGTGTTATTTGAGTGTTCCCTTTATTTTGAGCAGTGTATTTTAAAAACCCATCCCTAACATGTTTAATAATCAGAACCATGTGAACAAACACATACACCTTGGTTTTATTTTGTACTAGTGTTGCTCCAGCGCTCATTCAAGCCTTGATTTATTTTTACCTCCCATGTGCACTTTGTAATCAGTATGTGTTGGGACTCCTTTCACAGTGTCGGACATGCCAATTTAGAGCACCAGTTAACCTAAGACATGTTTTTGGAATGTGGGTGGAAACCAAAGTACCCGGAGTATAGAACCAGGGATCTCTGGAGCTGTGAGGTGATGTCGTTACCTGCTTACTGGGTGTTAAAGGAAACTCTCTGACAGTAAAGTATAGATCTGTAAACAGGAAAATTCATAGCTTATATTTAGTTATTTTACCTGTATGTATAAAGTGAATTGTATTAATATTGATGTCTTTCTACAAGTACAGATCTGTTTTTCTTAAACCACAATCCTGATGATGTTAAGTAAGAACTAATTGATTACTACAGCTCTAAGTACATGAAAGTATCAGCTAAGAGTTACAATGATACAGCTTAAGTAAAATAAGGCCGATGTGACTTACAGAAGGATTTGTCCCAAAGATTATGGGACTGTGGTGGGTTAATGTTTAAGGTACTGGACACTGGACCAGAAGGTTCTGGGTTCATATCCCCTCTCTGCCCAGCTGCCACTGTTGGGTCCCTGAGCAAAGCCCTGAACCCACAACTGCTTTGAACTGTGTGGGTTGTAAGTCACTCTGGGTAAGAGTGTCTGCTAAATGCTGTAAATGTAGTGTAAAGTCTAACATTAATCAGTTATAATGTCGAAGCTCACATGCACGGCCTGTCCTGCACCTCTAGTGTGCTGTGTATCACCAGATGCTACACTAACTTTGTGCAAGTTCTCCGAACTGCAGAGACACATCCAGTAACCACAGCGCTTGTTTTGTTTTAAAGTGTATTAAAGTGTTAGAATGTGTGTTTTCTTTATGGCTTTACTGATCTGGTTTTAACATGAGCTCTATCAGACTTTGCACCCAGCATCATGTATGATATCTAATAACAACTAATCAGAAATTACTATAAAATAAACTGAACTACTGTGACCACAGAGATGAAAACTGCAGCTCTGAGAAGCAAAGGTGCAGCAAGTGTTGTTGTGGTTTCAGTAGAACTAAGGGTAAAAAAAAAGCTGGTGGTCAGATGCTGGTGAGATGACGTGATGGTGTCAGTGTAACCGGGTAGAAGCAGTTCAGACTAGCCTACAGTTCACTCACAATAACATATCAGTAGCATTACCAGAACAATCACAGGAGACAAATGTATGAAGGACTAAATTATTCCCTGTAGGAATAAATGATGGTTACTAACAGTCTATCAGATCATCTGTCTGGATGTAGCACAGCATTATGATCTGACCTCATCTCTCTTAAATAATGAATTATACATTCCTCTGATCTTCTCTGACTTGTGATCCTAATATTTAACGCGATCCTTTCCTCGTGGTGAATAACTTAATCCTCAGGAACCTCACACTTACACCACAGTGGATTTCTATGTAATCTGCACAAAAAAAAAAAAAAAAAATATATATATATATATATATATATATATATATGGACTATATGTTTTACTAAAGCTGTAATTCTCTAGAGACACGAAGGGTCTAAAATCACAAACTGCACTTGTAACTTTTAATGGAAAATAAAGTAGTTTTAACACAGCATGCAGGCAGAGGGGGTGGGGGTCACACATGATGATGGTGTGAAAATTGTTAGTATAAATGAGCTATAGTTTCGTGGTTGGAAAATCTTCAGACCATGCTTTGCATGACTCTCTCAGAAATGGACAGATGCTGCATGTTGTTGAGCAAAGGTTTGTGGTGTGGGAGATCTATACATGCAGAGAAAGAGTCAAAGGCAGATTAATTCATATCCTAATCAGTGATAATATATAAATTTATTTTATTTCAAAGAGCAGCAGAGACTGTAAAGGTTCAATATCAATGAGTCAATGTAGAGCCAGAGTGACGCCTTTTTTTTTTGGAAAAGCTGCAACACTGAAAGCCCTTAGCGATACGAGGTGGACTTGTGCCACTGAGGCACTCAAGGGCATCCTTGACAACTTTGATGCAATAGTTGATACCCTCAATGAGATATCAGAAATGATGTGCGAGTCTGTGGGCAAGCTGGAAGTCTGCTGACATCAATAGCTGACTTTCAGTTTTTGTTTCCATGCATTATGATGCGACGAGTTCTCATACACTGCAATGTACTATCGAAAGCGTTACAGTCACTAAGTTTAAATTATGCCACAGTCAAGAGCTTAGCAAGTAGCACAGTCTCAGCTGTGATAGAAATGGGAACAGATAACAACTTTCAAAGACTCTGGAAGCACACAGTTGACTTGTGCACTCAAAACAACTACCGAGGCCCACAGTGTCCATGGAGGGGGCTGGGAAAGTGACAGTGACTGGATCAGATGCTGACTCGGCTATGGTTTACTACAAGGAATTGTACTTTGATTTACTGGACAAAACCGTTCAAGAAATCCGTGATAGGTTTCAGGAAAATTATGTGGAAAGCCTAATCGCACTGAACAACATTCTTGGCTCTAGAACACACTCTGAAGCGGATCTGGCATTCGTTTGTCGACGCTATGCATTTCCAAAAGAGGAGACAAGTGCAGAGCTGTCCCTCTTCAAAGCTATGCCATCAGAAGAAATCGGATATGATCAACGGTTTGCACTTTTTAAAGCGTCAAATCTAGGTGACAGCCTAGTGAACGTTCGTAACCTCTTTAAGTTGTTCCTGACCGTGCCAATGAGCAGCGCGTCATGCGAAAGGAACTTTTCTTGCTTGCATCGACTGAAAACATACATGAGAAACACTATCAGTCAAAAGAGACTATATGACATTGCAGTACTGAATATTGAACGGGGCATTCGCTTGGACCTAGAAAAAACCGTCAGCATATTTGATACCGTGCCCGGTGGGCACCGTCTCACACTTCACTAAGGTAGGACATGGTTTATAGGCCTACTGCTATAAATATAGGCTAGGTTATTTGCTAAATATGTTTTTACTTCAGCTAAATGTTGGTTATTTCATATATTTGGGCTATTTTATTTTACTGATGTACACCCAAATATATAGTTCACCGAGAGGTCAAACATTTCCTGTAAGTCTTCACCAGGTTGGCACACACTGTAGCTGGTATTTTGGCCCATTCCTCCATGCAGATCTCCTCTAGAGCAGTGATGGTTTGGGACAACACAGACTTTCAACTCCCTCCACAAATTTTCTATGTGCTTGAGGTCTGGAGACTGGCTAGGCCACTCCAGGACCTTGAAATGCTTTTTACAGAGCCACTCCTTTGTTTCCCGAGCAGTGTATTTCTCATTGTTTCACCGTTCTCATGATCATTTTGACCCCACGGGATGAGATCTTGCGTGGGGCTCCAGATCAAGGGAGATTAATGGTCTTGTATGTCTTCCATTATCTTACAATTGCTCCCACAGTTGATTTATTCACACCAACCTGTGTGCCTATTGTACATTTACATTTACAGCATTTAGCAGATGCTGAGCGACTTACATTGGTGGGATTTGAACCCTGGACCTTTTGGTCCATAGTCCAGTACCTTTAACCGCTATGCTACCACAATACCACATAGATTCACTCTTCCCAGCCTGGTGCAGGTCTACAATTTTCTTCCTGGTGTCCTTCGACAGCTCTTTGGTCTTGGCCATGGTTGAGTTTGGAGTCTGACTGTTTGAGGCTGTGGACAGGTGTCTTTTATACAGATAACAAGGTCAAACTGGTGCCATTAATACAGGTAACGAGTAAATTAAAGAAAAACCCACGATGGTAACAGAAATAACTTTAATCTGACAAAAGTAATAATAAATACAAAGTCTATGAAAATGAGCAAATGAAAGTCAGACATTGCTTTTCAACCATGCTTCAACAGAGTTATAAAAAAAAATTAACTCATGAAACAGACCTGGACAGAAATGATGGTACCCTTAACTTAATTTTTTGTTGCACAACCTTTTGAGTCAATCACTGCAATCAAACGATTCCTGTATCCGCCAATGAGACTTCTGCACCTCTCAGCAGGTAGTCTGGCCCACTCCTCATGAGCAAGCTGCTCCAGCTGTCTCAGGTTTGAAGGGGGCCTTTTCCACACGGCATGTTTCAGCTCCTTCCAAAGATGCTCAGTAGGACTTAGGTCAGGGCTCATAGAAGGCCACTTCAGAATAGTCCAGTGTTTTCCTCTTAGCCATTCTTGGGTGTTTTTAGATGTGTGTTTTGGGTCATTATCCTGTTGCAGGACCCATGACCTGCGACTGAGACCAAGCTTTCTGACACTGGGCAGCACTTTTCTTTCTAGAATTCCTTCATAGTCTTAAGACTTCATTGTATCCTGCATAGACTCAAGACACCCTGTGCCAGATGCAGCAAAGCAGCCCCAGAACATAACAGAGCCTCCTCCATGTTCCACAGTAAAGATGGTGTTCTTTTCTTGATGTGCTTCATTTTTCCGTCTGTGAACATAGAGCTGATGTGCCTTGCCAAAAAGTTCCATTTTTGTCCCATCTGTCCATAGGACATTCTCCCAGAAGCTTTGTGGCTTGTCAACATGTAGTTTGGCAAATTCCAGTCTGGCTTTTTATGTTTTGTTTTCAACAATGGTGTCCTCCTGGGTCGTCTCCCATTAAGTCCACTTTGGCTCAAACATCGGCGGATGGTGCGATCTGACACTGATGTTCCTTGAGCTTGAAGTTCACCTTTAATCTCTTTAGAAGTTTTTCTTGGCTCTTTTGTTACCATTCGTATTATCCGTCTCTTTGATTTGTCATCAGTTTTCCTCCTGCCTCCACATCCAGGGAGGTTGGCTACAGCCCCATGGGTCTTACATTTCTGAATAATATATGCAACTGTAGTCACAGGAACATCAAGCTGCTTGGAGATGGTCTTATAACCTTTACCTTTAACATGCTTGTCTATAATTTTTTTTTTTCTAATGTCCTGAGACAGCTCTTTCCTTTGCTTCCTCTGGTCCACGGTGAGTGTGCTACACACCTTGTCACCAAACAGCACAGTGACTACCTGAAGACCTATATATAGGCCCACTGACTGATTACAGAATTGTAGACCCCTGTGATGCTAATTAGTGAGCACACCTTGATTTAACATGACCCTTTGGTCACATTTTTCAGGGCTACCATCATTTCTGTCCAGGCCTGTTTCATGAGTGTATTTCTTTAATAATTCTGTTGAAGCATGGTTTAAAAGCTATGTCTGACTTTCATTTGTTAATTTTCATAGACTTTGTATTTATTATTACTTTTGTCAGATTAAAGTTATTTCTGTTACCATTGTCAGTTTTTCTTTCATTAACTGAGGGGTACCAACAATTTTGTCCACGTGTGTACTGCTACAAGAAACTCTGTGTGCCAATTTGTGTCTAGTAATGGAGGTGTGACATCACTGATCCCACAGTGGCAAAACAATGAGTGTACATAAGTTTATATTCTTAATTTGAATGACTACGCTCTTATGTAGGCCACTGGGTCCTAGGAGGTGGATGGGTCAGATGAGCTTTGTCCAGGGATGCCTTCAGCAACAGGTCACCTGTGAGTGGTGGTGGTGGACTCCCACCTTTTTTTTGGGACTCAGCCTTTTTCTATTGACTATAATGGAAGCCACATTTGAACACGCACAACATTGAACAAATTTGGAGACTTTTATGTATAAAGGCATGTAGGTGTTGCTTTCAAATAGATAATATGAAATACTGTCAGTGTTGGAATGGTGGAACAATTTACTTTTTTCTCTCTCAGGAAATTTCCCTAGGTACTTACGTATATGACATAACCAGTGAATTTGATTTAATTAGGTAGGGTAGGCTAAACATTACATGTAATGATATTATACCTTATCTGTTTGAACTATATTTTGTATTTTATCTTCAATTCCTCATAAGTAGCTACATTTTGTGCTTGTTGGGTTGCACCTGCATAAATATGAACATGCGCACACACACACAAGTAAAATAATATAACACTCGACATAAAACTTTTTTTTCAGTTATTACTCACGCCATTGACTGATTTTTTGCCACACCAGCTCACGTCCGTTTGCTGCTGCTGCTACTGTATTACTTTTTTCCTAAATATATGCTCATATTATATATACGCACCTATTTCTAACTCCACTGGGTTGAAGTGTGAGGATTGAGCCCGGTTTTTTCTCCCGTTGCCGTGCTGATCCGTGTTATCTGTGTTCCATTGATGAGGGCTTTGTATCTCCTCGTGCACGAGCTTTACTCAGGGTTAAAGTAACTCGGAGTTGATGGAACTAACCCTTATCCCCCGTTCTGAAACCGAAAACTCTGAGTTTGACATTTCAGAGTTAGTCAACCTAGAGTTCAGGTTTGAACTCAGAGTTTGTTAAGCCTGCTTTCTGAAATACCCCCCTAGTGGCTTAAGTGTGTGCATCTCTGTACAAGTTACTAAAGTTGTAAATTCTCACAGCCTGGGTGAGGATTGATGATCATTCTCACTATGAATCCACAGGTGCAAGAGTGATAAGCACCTTTGATAATGCTGACACACCAAAATGTTTACAATTTCTCATGGGAACACTCAGAGCACATCTCAAGTAGCTAGTCAAAATATAACACAGAATGAAGTACAATGCATAGGGGTCAATACGTGAAGAAAAACATTAATAAAGCAATTAAGAAAATTGAAGCGATTAATAAAAATCTCCAAAAGAGGTGCAAAGCATTCCACCTTATCAACGCTGGTGGTAAGGAGTGCGTACGAAAGCCTTTCCATGTGAGAACAGAAGAGCAGGCAGATTGCTGCCCTGGCTGAAAACAATGTCAAATAAAGATTTACGTCACTACTGAGAAATACAAATAATGCTAATCTGAATTTGACTTAAGGTGATAGTAACGGAAATGTGAGTTATTACAGTATTTAGTTATGGGTATTTCAACCCACTTTAGTTTAATACTTGCCTACAGATTGTTGTGTTTTATGACATTTATTGCATATTACAATGTTTTAAGTAATAACGTAACATAAGCATTATTCATGTTTGATTTTGAAGCACATTCGTATTCGTAAACATTTTTATAAGTGTAGTCCGTGTGCTTAAGATATGGTAAGTTCATAATGATGTCCTAATGCTTTCATGAGTAACGGGGGAGATGTTGTGTTTGTAGACTGGCGTATTTAAAGACAGTCTTAATACTGTGTGCTGTAAGTCGTTACTTCTCCTGTCCACTGGAGGGCTCTAGGAGGATGTGAACAAGAGATGAGTGTTACGGGGTCTAGGGCCGTTTCTCAATACCAAGTACGCGAACTTCGGCTCGCGTACTTTCCAAGTCTGTACTAGGAAGTTGGACTTGCGAGTAAATACTCCAGAGTACGGGAGAACGCAGTTCGGTTATTCTACAATTGGAACAGCAGCGTACTTGGCTATGGAGACAACACGGTTTACTTTTTACACATAAATAAAACATCTTGTATAAAGCCTGTCAGTGGCGGAAGAAGTGCTCAGTTCTTTTACTTTTCATTAAACAGTTTAATCTACGTGTAACAACGGACCGATCGCATTTAAGCATAAAATAGAAACCTTCCCAAACATAAGCCAGCACCAAACAAGTCTGATTTTAGAAGGGAATTTAATTATGAACTTCAATTTATATCAGACAGTTCATATTTAGAATACAGGCTGAACAAATAACACATATAATGCATAATAAATACGTTAATAGCTTCCCGTACATCTCCGAAATCGTTTGAGCATTTTTTTATGTAAGCTTTAATCTTGATAAAATGACCGCATAGTTGAATTTTAAACAACTACATTCTCGCCTAAAAAACTCTTATAACTTCATTTTGTGACACAGTAACAGTATTACTTTAGGAATTATACATCCAGTAGGGAGTCCTCTCATCCGGCATATTACCGAGCTGGCAATGCATTGTGGGACCTTTTCGCTGTTCAAGTCCGCACAAGTCTGCATCGATGCATCCTCGGTAATGTGGGCGGATCGAGAACACATCCGGGGATTTGGAGCGTACTTGGTTAGATGCGAACTTGGAAATGGAACAGTACTTGGGCTGCCACTGATGACGTTTCACAAGTACACGAGAACACAAGTACAGAGAAGTACGCATATTGAGAAACGGCCTAGGTTATCTGTATACTTACACCCATTCCGGAAGTTGGGGCACCGCACTGGCATTCAGACAATACACTTACAATGCACCATTCCTGCGTGTACATCTTTCTTTAACTAATATAATATACAATAACATGGTGTCAGAAGATCATGAACTTCTGCTTTCGTTTGAGGCTAAATTGTGAAGGCTACAGTATGTCACGAGAGGCAAGCGATAATGAGTCAGGAGCAGGTGCTCAGCAGCACGATACAGGGCTAGCCTTAGCTGCTAATATTTCCTCGCCATCACCTATGAGTTTCGCGGGTGACTGGTATGCGAACTGGAAAATATTTCGTGCGGAGTTTGAGGACTATTCTTTAGTCACGGGTCTGTCTGGCAAATCGAAGGATGTGCAAGCAGCTATGCTACGGACCGTCATGGGAAGTGAGTGCAGACACATTTATCGTCACCATCTGAACCTCACCGAAGTTCAACGGAGCGATCCTAAACTTATACTGGATGCACCTAGAGCGGTATTTAAAGCCCACAAAGAACGTCATTTATGAGAGATACATGTTTGGGCGTTGCAAGCAGGAGGATGGAGAGACTATTGATACGTTTGTTACCAGGCTGTGGGAAAAAGCTGCCACGTGACTATGCGCAACTGAAAGATGAGATGATTCATGTTAAGACTGTACTGGGCATCATGGATGAAGGCACACAACGCAGACGGCTAAGGGAAAAGGCTCTAACACTTGTCAGTGCTATCGAAATGTGCCGCGCAGCAGAACAGACTGATATTCGAATGAAAATGATTGAGTGCACGCCGCATACCAACGCCGTACATGCGGTTGCTAAGCAACGATTCAGACCGAACAAATCTAAACAGAGTGATTCATCTCAAATTGCAGACACAGATAATTTGTGCACATACTGTGGCTACACACACCCTAGGGGCAGACAACACTGTCCTGCTTTTGGGAAGACATGTAAGTCATGTGGAACGCAAAATCACTTTGCTAAGATGTGTTTGAAAAGTGAAAAGACTGAAAAGAAATTGCACTGTGTGGATTATACAGGGGACTCGAAGACAAACACTGATAATGACATATACATGCATGAGTCAATTGGGGCAGTACAGACAAAAGGGAAGAAATGGTTTGTCACACTACAAATTCATCAGAGGCCACAGCAGTGGCAGCTTGATTCAGGGGCCACATGTGATGTAATGAGCTACAGAGACAAGATGAAACTGGCACCTAATACATTATTGCAACCCAGCAGTACCAGATTAAAGTTGTATTCAGGTGACCTGTTGAGTTCCATGGCCATTTTTGAAACAGAGTGCACGATTAATGGCCAGACCCACCAACTGGCATTTGAGGTGGTCAAGACTAGTCAAAAGCCTTTGTTATCAGGCTCCACCTGTGAGCGCCTGGGACTCATTCAGTTCATGATTCCTGCCACAGTGCATGCCGTGGAGCACACTTACTCCGGGGCACTAATGAGAGAACAGTCGATGAAAGAATTTGGAGATGTGTTCAACTCACCTGTGAAGTCGGTGCCTGGGGTAGTGTGTTTTGAGTTGGACCCGACCGTTGCCCCTGTTCAGTGTGCACCGCGCAATGTGCCTATCGCAATGAAAGCTTATGTCAAAGCATTGCTGGACGAATATCAGGCTGATGGACACATCACAGATGTCACTGAGCCGACCGACTGGATCAGCAATATGGTCATTGTCATGAAGCCGGGCAAGTTAAGTGTGTGTTTGGATCCAAAATTCCTGAACAAAGCTCTGAAACGCTACCACTATATCATGCCTACTCTTGAGGATGTGTTATACAAGTTGCCAAAGGCAAGAGTTTTCACTTTAGTGGATGCAAAGCATGCGTTCCTACAGTGTAGGCTGGATAAAGAGAGCAGCCTCATGACGACCTTCTGGACCCCTTGGGGCAGGAAGCGCTGGCTCAAACTACCTTTTGGGGTTTCTGTGGCCCCCGAGGTGTATCAGTGCAAACAACATGAGCTCTTGGCCGAGCTGAAGGGTGTTGAGCCTATTGCGGATGACATTTTAGTCGTGGGCTGTGGAGACACGGATGAAAAGGCGGAGAGCGACCATGACATCAACTTGCGGGCACTGATGGAACGCTGCAGGGAGCTGAAACTCCGCCTAAGCCCGACAAAGATGCAATTCAAGATGTCAGAGGTCCGCTTTCATGGACACATTTTAACAGCCACTGGATTAAAGCCTGACCCTGAGAAAGTGAAGGCGATTGTGGACATGCCTAACCCAGTGGATGCGAAAGGGGTGCAGCGCCTTATAGGTTTTGCCAACTATCTGGAGGAGTTCATGCCACACCTGTCTGCCGTCTGTGAGCCAATGCGATGATTATTGGATAAAGACACCCCATGGCACTGGCTCTCCAAGCATGATGCAGCAGTGTCTGAACTGAAATCCTTAGCTTCATCCACACCAGTGTTGTGCTATTATGATGTTACTAGGCCTGTCACGGTGCAGAGCGACTCCAGCCAGAGCGGATTGGGGTGCTGCCTTATGCAGGGCGGCCAGCCTGTTTCTTTTACGTCAAGAGCACTCACCCGTATGGAGACAAATTATGCTCAAATTGAAAAGGAGTGTCTTAGTGTCGTATTCGCATGCCAGAGGTTTCACCATTATCTGTATGGGTGTGACCTTAGCAAAGTTGAGACTGAGCATGCTTTTGACATTGCAAAACTACAACTTGAGGATTGTATACAAGCCCGGGCCTGAGATGTTTATCTGAGTGACACACTCAGCAGAGCTACGACAAACTGTTCAGGCCGTGGTACTGTGTATGAACGACATGACATCTGTTCATTACAGCGAGCACAGGAAGATGTGCAGTACATCAACCAGGCGGAGTACTTAAATGTGAATGATCAGCGACTCGAACAGATTAGGAGGCACACTGACAGGGATGATGGTTTGCAGTCCCTCAAGTCCACTGTGCTTGCTGGCTGGCCAGAAGTTAGAGATATCACACCACTATGCATACGTGAATGCTGGCCTTTCCGTGATGAGATCAGCGTGCAGAATGGTATTCTTTTTTGAGGTCAAAAAATCATTATACCCAAGACAATGTGTCCAGAGATGCTTGCCTGCATACACTCAAGCCATATTGGTGGAGACGCCTGCTATAGACAAGCTAAAGAGACCCTCTACTGGCCCAACATGCAAGCAGAGATAAAAGACTTTGTTAGGGTATGCTCAACCTGCAATGAATATTCTCACGAACAGCAGAAAGAGTCCATGCTTTCACACGAACTGCCAACAAGACCATGGAAACTTGTCAGCTTGGACTTTCAGTTTGCACACTGCCAGAAGGACTATATGCTTATTGTTTATCATTATTCTGATTTTAGAAGATTGAGCTACTACCGGACATGTCAGCAGACACAGTTGTCAAGCACTGCAAGTCCCAGTTTGCCCGTCATGGCCAACCTGAGAAAGTTATCTCAGACAATGGCCCGCAGTTTGGCTCTCTGTTCAAGCATTTTGCCGTTGAGTGGGAATTTGACCATGTAACCTCCTCACCAAGACACCCACAAGTGAATGGTAAAGCAGAGTCAGCTGTTAAGATAGCAAAAAGCATCCTGCACAGGGCAGCACGAGATGAAGCAGATCCCTGGAAAGCTATATTGCACTGGAGAAACACGCCCACAGAGAACATGGAAAGCAGTCCTGCACAGCGCATCATGTCAAGGAGACTCAAAACATCTCTTCCTGTGACAAACAAACTTCTTGAACCATGTGTGGTAGTAGGTGTTACGGAGAGGTTGCGTCGCAAAACACTTTCATGACCGGACAGCAAGAGATCTACCAGAGCTGGAGATTGGTGAGACTATCAGATTGAAGCCCATGCATGGTGATACTTCTGGCCGCTGAAGACTTGGAACCTGCATTCGCCAAGTCGCACCACGTTCGTATCTGGTGGATGTTGATGGTACTCTATATCGGTGCAATAGAGTGGACCTGAGAGTGGCAGAGCCTTCCGCTTCAGTGGTCATGGATGGTAATGATCCCATACATGCACCAGGGTCTGATGTCAGTCTTTCTGTTCCCCAAACACCTGAGGTTGTATCAAGCCCAGTGAGACCCGCCTCCGTGGCTCAGCAAGATCTGGAACAGCAGCCATCTCCCCATTCAGGCACTTACACCAAAGTGGGGAGGCTGTCGAAGCCGCCTGAGAGACTTAATCTGTGAACTGTACTGCAAAATTTAAGGGTTACTGGACATTGGGACTCATACAGCTAACACTTTATTTGTTTAAAAAAAAAAAAAAAAGGAAAGTGTATTGATGTATTATTGTTATGGCTCTGGACACTTTATTGGACTGCCAGGTTTACTGTGTGTCTTTATAGGTTTGCTGGGTTAAGTTTAATTAACATTTTAAG
Organism: Ancistrus triradiatus; assembly: GCA_025084515.1. NCBI lineage: Eukaryota > Metazoa > Chordata > Actinopteri > Siluriformes > Loricariidae > Ancistrus > Ancistrus triradiatus. The sequence goes on along the minus strand of JAJAGP010004014.1, from coordinate 42,553 downwards.
AGTGGTTATCACTTCACTACTTTCTGAAGTAAGTTTAGGTGCTTCTTTGTGTATTGTGGTTTCCTTGACTTTTGTAAAGAAGGATGTTACGAGGTGTAGGTTATCTGTATACTTTTAGTATGATATACACCCACCCTGGAAGTTGGGGCATTGCACTCCCAGAGGAAAGAAATTCTCTAAATAAGATCTTAAGTTTGTCTCATTTACTTCTCCTAGACATAATTAAGACGTGTTTGAGATCAATGTGAGATTTAAGCTTATTTCTTCTGTTTCTGAAATTTGTCTCCTGAGAAACAACGCTTGAATTTTCAAAATCTCATTTCTTAAATTCTTTTTAAGTTTTTCTTAAGTTCGTCTCATCTCAGATTCATTTAATCATGCAAAAGATAAGAAACATTTGAGATCTTAAATCAAGCTTATAGTTGTCTCACAGAAGGCTTGCCTGTTTTGTGTTTCATCCTAGACTTATGATACTGTTTACAACAACAACAACAACAACAACAACAAAAAACTACAACAACAACAAAAAACTACTAAATTGGAAAGATAAAAAAATTACCTAACACAATGGACCAATCTATTAAAAGAGCACCTAGCCTCAGCTGCAAACCGAAACAAATTTGGCACTTTAATCTAGTCTTCTCAATAATGAGTGAATTTTGTAGTAGTGGCCCTATAATGTAATTAAAAAAGCTTGCACTCTCTCAAATGCAAATTTGTTAGCAAAATGTACATTATGATTTTTTTCTCTCTCACTGTCTCTGTATATTGTTTGTAGGTATAAATGTATGCATTTATATTTAAACTGTCACTCGGTATATTAATAATTCAACGTATTAGACTGAGTAAGGAGTAGGATCCACAGTATCAGTGTGCAGTGCTGGGAATTATTATTATTGCTTATTACCTTGCTTATTTGTCTTGCGTATAGCTTGTCTGTCACAATTATTTTGTCTATATGCTGTTATTTTTGTAATTAAAAAAAAAATTATTCTATTTATAGTCAAAACTGTGAAGAATAGTTCAAAACGGCTTAAAATATTAAAGTCCACAATTGCAACCTTTAAACCTAAAGACAGCACGGAGCGTCTGACGCGATGCCCTCGGTTTGGCTATTGGTCAGAACCAGCTCATTAGCATACTGTGGTAACAAACATGGCGGATACTGATGCGGCTTGTAAGGGAAAGCGGTTTTCTTACTTATTGGTAATTAAATACTTCATATACTCGCCTAAACTGGATTGGTAAACATTCTGTTTTAAACATGTACATAGTTTACGATAAAGGACTTAACTTTCGGTAACTTCTTAGAAGTTCGCGCGCGTTTTTTTGAACGCCAGCACGCGCCGAGCTTAGCTAACGGTCCGGTGCTGAGTCACAGAAGCGAGTTACTGCTGCCAGAGGTCTACATTCTCCTCACGGCCGCTGCTATTCTGTGGCTGGAATCGTAGTTTGTTAAGCATTTTTTGAAGTTATTATTGTTATTTTAACATTTTAATTCGTTGTTGTGTGATAATAAAAACTTTATTGTAGTTTTCAGACCGAATGCTATTCTAGTTTCTGTTGGTAGCATACTGTTAGTCAGAGTTTGCTTTTGCCCATAACTTGGATTGTTAGAGCAGCTCCAAAAAGAGACACGATAAGTCCGCTAATTGTACGTTACATTTACATATATATTTTTTACCTATACTGAAGCGTTAGCACCTGATGCCCCATTTTGTGTTTTTTATTATTATTTTGCAAGGGTAAAAGTTAGCATGAGCATTCGGGGACCTACTGTAGCTATATGCAGCCTTTCAGGTAATATTACTAGCTAGTCTATCATGACCAAAAACACCGTGATAAATTAACTGTATTTTTTTTTTTCAATTAAGTCTATAGGAATAAAGTGTGGAATGAGCTTGAAGTTTTTTCTGCACTTTCACTGCAATGCTTCTTTTGTCCTGTTTGAAGGATTTGCACAAAACACATTTTCATGAATTTTGTTTTTTGTGTTTTCTGTTGAGAATGGACTTGATACAACAATAAAACATCAATTCCATATTAATGATTAATATGACCTTTATTAGATGTTTGCAGGCACCATAGTCCCTGTACTGTGCTAAGGGTTTTATACAGCTGTGGAAAAAAATGCTTGCAGAGTAATAATGCTTTCAAACATGGAGTGTTAGTAGTTTATTTTTGTCAGTTAACAACATGCAAAGTGAAATGAACAAAAGAGCAATCTAAATCAAATCAGTATTTGGTGTAACCACCCTTTTTTTGTCTTCAGTTCTTCTAAGTACACTCGCACACAGTTTCTGAAGGAACTTGGCAAGGAGGTTGTTTCCAGACATCCTGGAGAACTAACCAGAGATCTTCTCGTGGATGTAGGCTTGCTCAGATCCTTGTGGGTCTCTTCGTGTAATCCCAGACAAGACTCGATGATGCTGAGATCAGAGCTCCGGTGTGTCCATATCCTCACTTCCAGGACTCCTTGTTCTTCTTTATTCTTTACACTGGAAGATAGTTCTTGTGTGATATGGCTGTAGCCACAATTCTTCCATGAAGACCACTTCTGACCAGACTTCTCAGAACAGTCAATGGGTGTGTCAGTGCCCCACTGGTTTTCTGCCACTCTCTTTGCTGATGGCACTGCTGGACATCTTCCAGTTTTTTTAAGGGAAGTAAGCATGAGGTGCCTGACCAATGCATCTACGGTCTTCAGCATTGCCCCATTTCTTTGTACTTTTTGTCAGATGAGCTTTAAAACCCCCAGACTACTTTGAAATCCTTTTCTGGGAGAGACCTTGCTGATGCAGTATAACCTACCTTGTGTCTCGTTACTGTGCTCACCCAGACTTACCTTTGTAGCAGAGTTTGGCTGTTCCTCACCCAGTTTTATGCCTCCTACACATCTCTGCTTCTTTTTCATTTAATGGCTGTGTGTTGCAATGAATATTATTAAATCACTGGTTTGGTATAATGGTTAATCATACACCTGACTATAATCCTACAAAATCCCAGACTGTGTGGAGAGTACCAAGAAGAAATTGATGTTGTTTTGGAGGCATAGGGTGGTCACACCGAGTAGGTATTGGTTTGATTCAGATTTTCTCTTGTTCATTCACTTTGCATTTTATTCTTTTGACACAAATGAACTATTTACTACTTCTAATTGTAAGACCGTTCTTACTTTGTAGCATTTTTTATTTCACACCTGCTAATGGAATACTTTAAGCATAGTACTGTACATCAGTTGGTTTTATATTTTCAAAAATATTCTAAAATGCAAAGTTATTACACAATAGATATACATTATTTTGGTCTGAATGTTTTTAATTTCTAGAAGTGAGTCGAGGCTTTGTGATACTTCCAGACTAAACTGAGTATAAATATTAAATCACACTCCTTGGTTTGTCTGTGTAGATTATGTTTTTTGTGATTTTTCCACACTTGTCGGGGGATGGAACGCGGTTGAGGTGGGGAATTTGAAAAGGCCTTCATTAACAAAAATCGTCATCACGCCAGACTGACCGTCGAGACACAGGTGAAACAGAGGACCTTGCCAGCCTCCTTCCCAAAATGATGAAATGACTCCAGGTTAACTTGGCTGTTTGAACACAGCTGTACTGGGACTCTGAATCTGAGACCTGGATTCTCTGATATCATTCAGAATTCATTGTTCCATCAATGATGGCAAGCCATCCTGCCCAGATGCAGCAAAACGGGCCCAAACCATGATACTACCACCACCATGTTTCACAGATGGGATAAGGTTCTTATGCTGGAATGCAGTGTTTTCCTTTCTCCAAACAACACTTTCTTTTAAACCAAAAAGTTTTATTTTGGTCTCATCCATCCACAAAACATTCTTCCAATAGCCTTCTGGCTTGTCCACATGATCTTTAGCAAACTGCAGACAAGTAGCAATGTTCTTTTTGGAGAGCAGTGGCGTTCTCCTTGCAGCCCTGCCATGCACATTTTTGTTGTTCAGTGTTCTTCTGATGGTGGACTCATGAACATTAACATTAGCCAATGTGAGAGAGGCCTTCAGTTGCTTAGAAGTTTGTTTTGGGGTCCTTTGTGACCTCACCAAATATTACACGCCTTGTTCTTGGAGTGATCTTTGCTGGTGGACCACTCCTGGGGAGGGTAACAATGGTCTTAAATTTGCTCCATTTGTACACAATCTGTCTGACTATGGATTGGTAGAGTCCAAACTCTTTAGAGATGGTTTTGTAACCTTTTCCAGCCTGATGAGCATCAACAATTCTTTCTCAGAGCTCCTCAGAAATCTCCTTTGTTCGTGCCATAATACACTTCCATAAACATGTGTTGTGAAGAGCAGACTTTGATAAATCCCTGTTCTTTAAATAAAACAGGGGGCCCACTCATACTGATTGGCATCCCATTGATTGAAAACACCTGACTCTAATTTTATCTTCAAATCAACTGCTAATCCTAGAGGGTCACATACTTTTGCCACTCACTAATATGTAATATTGGATCATTTTCCTCAATAAATAAATGACCAAGTATAATATTTTTGTCCCATTTGTGTAACTGGGTTCTCTTTATCTACTTTTAGGACTTGTGTGAAAATCTGATGATGTTTTAGGTCATATTTATGCAGAAATATAGAAAACTATAAAGGGTTCACAAACTTTCAAGCACCACTGTAAGTAAACATTATTTTTAATGAATTAAAATGTACCAATGGATACATTTGTGTTATTGTCTGTATAATAAACCTTTATTGGTAATTCTGTTTCTTGACTTTAATGACTGAAGGTCTTAGCCGCGGGGTAACAATAGAATGGAACTACTTTACCTCAGGAAGGCTGATAAACAAATCGTTTCTTCTGTGCTCTTTATCTTATAATCTAACAGTAAATGGCGATAAAGGAACTGTGGTATAATCACAGTAATACACTCGAGGTCGGGCTTTAATGTGAGATATTGGCACGGGTGTTCTGATCTTCGATCTACAGCTGCAGCACACTCGTGCCAGTATCTCACGTTAAAGCACTCCATCTCATGAATTATTGCTTTATATATATATATATATATATATATATATATATATGTACACACATACGTGCTGCCTGATGGATGATGTCTGACACATTGTTTTATGGTAGTTTGGTGATAAAGGTTTGGCTTAAACTGTATTTTAATGGCAGAGGGGAACATGCAGGGAGTTATAAGGCACAATAGTCGACAATGAGAACTTATTCCAAATTCTCCACTGTGTTACCATCAGTAACATTACGTATTTAAAAACTCAGACACATGTTGGTTCATTGATGGTTTTGGATAATAAATAAAATAGTTATCAGCAGTGACTACAACACAAATAAAAACATTTATCCAAATATCACCAGTGATCCGACACATGTTATCTGAGTGTTTAATATATAATGGTTATTTAAGGGAAAAATGTAATCTAAAGGAAAAAAAAGTTTTAATTAAATTATTTAAATATTCCTCCTCCATGAGCAGAATAAAATGATTACAATACATTTTAGACTTTACTTTCTGTGAGGGAGCGTTTAGAGGTGGGCGTCTAGTTCCTATCAACATCACAATTTTGACTCTAACTTTCTATAGAATTCAGTATTTTATACCAAAACCCCTGTGACTGACCATTTTAAATCATCTCAGCCATTTCATTCTGATGCTCTGGAAAGTTCAGTGGGTTCCACTCTAAGAACTGGAAAATCACCATCGTAGGATTTTAAAGACTTTAATTGTAAATCATGTGGAAAATAAGTATTTGGTCAGTAACAGAAGTTCAACTCAATACTTTGTAACATAACCTTTGTTGGCAATGACAGATGTCAAACATTTTCCTGCAAGACTTCACCAGGTTGGCGCATACTGTAGCTGGTATTTTGGCCCATTCCTCCATGCAGATCTCCTCTAGAACAGTGATGTTTTGGGGCAACACGGACTTTCAACTCCCTCCACAAATTTTCTATGAGGTTGAGGTCTGGAGACTGGTTAGGTCACTGCAGGACCTTGAAATGCTTTTTACGGAGCCACTCCTTCGTTGCCTGAGCGGTGTGTTTGGGATCATTGTCATGCTGGAAGACCTAGCCACGTTCCATCTTCGATGCTCTCACTGATGGAAGGAGGCTTTGGCTTAAAATCTCACGATACATGGCCCCGTTCATTCTTCCCTTAACATGGATCAGTCGTCCTGTCCCCTTTGTAGAAAAACAGCCCCAAAGCATGATTCACAGTAGGTATGGTGTTCTTGGGCTGCAATCTGACCACATGATATTCTCCCAGTCCTCTTCTGGATCATCCATATGTTCTCTGGCAAACTTCAGACAGGCCTGGACATGTATTGGCTTAAGCAGGGGGCATGCCTGGCACTGTAGTGTGTTACTGATGGTACCCTTTGTTACTTTGGTACATTTAAAAGGTTTCTACAGCATTTATATTTACATTACATTTATTCATCAGGTCCCTCCGTGTAGTTCTGGGATTTGTGCTCACCGTTCTCATGATCATTTTGACCCCATGGGATGAGATCTTGCATGGAGCCCCAGATCAAGGGAGATTATCAATGGTCTTTCATGTCTTACATTTTCTTACAATTGCTCCCACAGTTGATTTATTCACACCAACCTGCTTGCCTATTGTATATTCACTCTTCCTAGGCTGCTGCAGGTCTACAGTTTTCTTCCTGGTGTCCTTCGACAGCTCTTTGGTCTTGGCCATGGTTGAGTTTGGAGTCTGACTGTTTGAGGCTGTGGACAGGTGTCTTTTATACAGATAACGAGGTCAAACAGGTGCCATTAATACAGGTAATGAGTGGAGGACAGAAGAGCTTCCTAAAGAAGAAGGTACAGGTCTGTGAGAGCCGAAAATCTTGCTTGTTTGTGGGTGACCAAATACTTATTTTCCACCATAATTTACAATTAAATTCTTAAGAAATTCTACGATGTGATTTCCTGGATTTTTTTCTCATTTTGTCTCTCATAGCTGAAGTGTACCTATGATGAAAATTACAGACCTCTCTCATCTTTCTAAGTAGGAGAACTTGGACAATCAGTGGCTGACTAATTACTTTTTTGCCCCACTTTATCTGGTTCCTCTCACCACTGTGAACAATTCTGACTCAGTATGTTTCTCTAGAATGGAGTATTTCTCACCAAACCACTCTTAACTAAGTAACTCAACCATTTACAGTAGTGCTTGAAAGGTTGTGAACCCTTTAGAATTTTCTATATTTCTGCATAAATATGACCTAAAACATCATCAGATTTTCACACAAGTCCTAAAAGTAGATAAAGAGAACCCAGGTAATCAAATGAGACAAATATTATACTTGGTAATTTATTTATTGAGGAAAATGATCCATTATTACATATTAGTGAGTGGCAAAAGTATGTGACCCTTTGCTTTCAGTATCTGGTGTGACCCCCCTGTGCAGCAATAACTGCAGCTAAACGTTTCCTGTAGCTGTTGATCAGTACTGCACACCAGCTTGGAGGAATTTTATCCCATTCCTCCGTACAGAACAGCTTCAGCTCTGGGATGTTGGTGGGTCTCCTCACATTAGCTGCCCACTTCAGGTCCTTCCACAACATTTCCATTGGATTAAGGTCAGGACTTTCTAAAACATTACCTTTATTCTTCTTTAACCATTCAGAACAGCTTGTGTGCTTAGGGTCGTTGTCTTGCAGCATGACCCACCTTCTCTTGAGATTAAGTTCATGGACAGATGTCTTGACATTTTCCTTTAGAATTGTCTGATATAATTCAGAATTCATTGTTCCATCAGTGATGGCAAGCCATCCTGCCCAGATGCAGCAAAACAGGCCTAAACCACGATACTGCTACCACTATGTTTCACAGATGGGATAAGGTTCTTATGCTGAAATGCAGTGTTTTCCTTTCTCCAAACATTATGCTTAATCCAAAAAGTTCTACTTTCTTTCAATAGCCTTCTGGCTTGTCCACATGATCTTTAGCAAACTGCAGACGAGCAGCAATGTTCTTCTTGGAGAGCAGTGGCTTTCTCCTTGCAATCCTGCCATGCACACCATTGTTGTTCAGTGTTCTTGTGATGGTGGACTCATGAACATTAACATTAGCCAATGTGAGAGAGGCCTTCAGTTGCTTAGAAGTTACCCTGGGGTCCTTTGTGACCTCACCAACTATTACACGCCTTGCTCTTGGAGTGATCTTTGCTGGTTGACCACTCCTGGGGAGGGTAACAATGGTCTTGAATTTCCATTTGTACACAATCTGTCTGACTGTGGATTGGTGGAGTAACAACTCTTTAGAGATGGTTTTGTAACCTTTTCCAGCCTGATGAGCACCAGGATCTCTTTTTCTAAGCTCCTCAGAAATCTCCTTTGTCCCTGCCATGTATATCCATTTGCAATAACTTTGCATTTTAGAATTTTTTTGAAAATAAAATCAATTGATCTACAGTACTATCCTAAATTATTAGGCAGGTGTGAAATAAAATGCTGCAAAGTAAGAACGGTTTTACAATATAAGTAGTAATAGTTCATTTGTGTCAATTAACAAAATGCAAAGTGAATGAACAAGAGAAATCTAAATCAAACCAATACTCGGTGTGACCACCCTATGCCTTCAAAACAACATCAATTCTTCTTGGTACTCTCACAGAGTCTGGGATTTTGTAGGATTATAGTCAGGTGTATGATTAACCAATTATACCAAACCGGTGATAATAATTATCATTTGCAACACAGCCATTAAATGAAAAAGAAGCAGATGTGTAGGAGGCATAAAACTGGGTGAGGAACAGCCAAACTCTGCTACAAAGGTAAGGTTGTGGGAAAACAGTTTTGTGACAGAGGACATACAACCATGGCAAGTCTGAGCACAGTAACAAGACACAAGGTAGGTATACTGCATCATTATATATATATATATTTTTTTTCTTTTCTTTCTTTCTTTCTTTCTTTTCCACAGTTCACAGTATGTATTATTTATAATGTATTACTTAATGATTTAGAGGGACACAGTTATGTCACAATGACTGTGGAGTTTCATACCCTTGCAACTAAGCTCACATCATTTTCATTCTCAGTTCATGTCCAAAGCAGTGAAATGGACACTACAGACCTTTGTGTGTTTGGTGATTTGAATGTTATCCCTCTTGATGTTGACAATAAATTTCTTTCTGATCTCCTCGTCCAGCGGCAACGACTGAAAACTCACAAGAGAGTTATACCTTGCTGACACCGAACACAACGGGACAGAACAATGTTCTGATGCCCCTCGTTCTTGTTTTTGAAATCGCAATATATATATATATATATATATATATATATATATATATATATATATATATTAAACACTACCGGGGAGAGAGAACACAGTGGTGCCAAAAAAAAAAGAACCAAAGTAACGCCTAAACCTACTCTACACAATAACCCAGGACTAACCAACATATACCCAGCCCGACTGGCTACAATACCCTGACAAAAGTACAGCAGGTGGCACACGCTTCTTACCTGGGGTGTCTATACAGAGTAGTAAGCCTACGTGCCGTAGATGTAAGTGCGCGCACGTCTTACCTGTTCTCCCTCCAGAGGTAGGCGTCTAACAATCAGGGAGCAGGTATTAACAGTGTCCGCAAAATAATGAGAAAACGTATTCTAAACCAGCAACGGACACACAAACACGCCACACTAAATGAACAGTCAACAAGCGACACAAGCAAAAGACAATCAACGCACTGACTGAATAACAACAACCAGCCAATATCGGAAACGGAATTCGCTTCTCCGAACGTGTTCCGCGCTTCCTTTTTGAAGCGTAGCTCCCGCCTCCACACTCGCACACCACCTCCCAATACGTTTGCTGACGCAAGACATCACACCGAGTGGCAGCTTCTCCACCTATCAAACGAGGACAGAGGGAGGCGAGAGAGAAACACAGAAACAGACGCAGCCACAAACACTACGTGCAGACCCTTGCATTTAACAGGTGGTTACACCAAATACTGATTTGACTTAGATTTCTCTTTTGTTCATTCACTTTGCATGTTGTTAACTGACAAAAATAAACTACTAACACTTCTGTGGTGGATGTTTTTCAAACGTGGGAGAACAAAGTCACACAGACACTGGTGCTGGAATAGAGTAGTAGACAACTTTTATTATCTGCGCGCGCAGAGATCAACTCACATACAGCAATGCCTGAGCACTTGTATGAGAGTGGATAAAGGAGGTAGGAGGCTTCCCCCTTTTAACTGGTTCATTACGTGCAGGTTTAAGCATACAGGAAAGCTGTATAAGCAACTCATTAATCACAAGCTGGGTCTCCTGCCCAGAGATAAAAAGCAGAGATAAAAACGACAAAATTCTGTGTACCAACATATAGACAGATAACGATCTTTATGATGGAGGGGTCAGGGTCTCGCTGTTGTCTCTGTAACTCCTTCTTCTTTTATGGCCTGCTGCTGACCCTGGGGGCACGTCTGTGTTTTGTATATGTTTTCAACAAGTCATTGGAAAGAATAATTACACACAGTGTTCCACAGCTATAGGATTACATAAGTTTAGGATTACTTACATTTTACTTTACTATGCAGTAGGATTAAATACTAAGATATTAAAATTTCTCCAACAACTTCCATGTTTGAAAGCATTATTACTCTGCAGCATTTTTCCACACCTGTCTAAAAAACCTTAGCACAGTACAGACTATGGTGCAAAACATCTAATAAAGGTCATATTAATCATAAGATGGAATTGATGTTTATTGTATGTATCAAGTCCATTCTCAACAGAAAACACAAAAACACAAAAACAATTCAATTCATGAAAATGTGTTTTGGGCAAATCCTTCAAACAGGACAAAAGAAGCATTTCAGTGAAAGTGCAGAAAAAACTTCAAGCTCATTCCACACTTTATATTCCTATAGACTTAACTGAAAAAACGCGCGCGAACTTTCTAAGAAGTTACCGAAAGTTAAATCCTTTATCGTAACTATGTACATGTTTTAAAACAGAATGTTTACCAATCCAGTTTAGGCGAGTAAGTATGAAGTATTTACAGTTATTACCAATAAGTAAGAAAAAAGAAAAACCGCTTTCCCTTACAAGCCACATCAGTATCCTCCGCCATGTTTGTTACCACAGTATGCTAATGAGCTGGTTCTGACCAATAGCCGAAACGGAGGGCGTCGCGTCAGGACGCTCCGTGCTGGTCTTAGGTTTAAAGTTGTGGACTTTAATATTTTAAGCCGTTTTGAACTATTCTTCACAGTTTTGACTATAAATAGAATCTTTTTTTTTTTAATTACAAAAATAACAGCATATAGACAAAATAATTGTGACAGACAAGCTATACGCAAGACAAATAAGCAAGGTAAAAAAGAAAAAAAACGACAGAAATAATGGCAACAAACAGGCAGTACACAGGACAACCGAATAAGGTGAAAAGTAAGACAAGCATGAAGAGCAACAGAATAGAATTGGCTCTGATAGAACATGGAAGCAAATATTTGAAATTGTATTTAGTTTTTCTTTGGATACTTTTATTGTTGCCTTATCTACACCTGTAAGTAAAAGTAAATTGTGCAGAAAATAAACTTGTGTACTTTAACATACACATATGGAGATTTGAATTGAGATTTTATTTAGAATTACTTTCTCAAAACAAATAGATTTGAATAATTAGTAATGACAGATAAGTTTATCAAGGTATATTCAGAAAATTGGGAATTCGCTGTTTCTTATGGATTTCTTGTTATGAATCAACAATAAGGTGAACTTTGACTTGTTAGAAGAGACCAACAAAAGCCAATGATGAGATCTCAAATGTTTCTTATGTAAATAGTATCATAAGTCTAGGATGAGACACAAAACAGGCAAGTGAGACAACTATAAGTTTTATTTAAGATCTCAAATGTTTCTCATGTTTTGCATGATGAGACGAATCTGAGGTGAGACGGACTTAAGATAAACTTAAGAAGAATTTAAGAAATGATATTTTGAAAATTCAAGCGTTGTTTCTCAGGAGACAAATTTAAGAAACAGGAGAAATAAGCTTAAATCTCACATTGATCTCAAACACGTCTTAATTATGTCTAGGAGAAATAAATGAGACAAACTTAAGATCTTATTTAGAGAATTTCTTTCCTCTGGGTTTACACACACACATTATTTGGGTTTTGAGTTTGGTCATTCTCACAGTCTTGGTGAGAACTCTGAATCACAGGTGCATACAGCAAAAACATTCTTGATGAGGCTGGATAGCTCTGAGAACACTCAAAGCATAACATTCACAAACTTCCATTAAGCACTGTAATGAACAAAAGCATGAATAAAAGACATTAAATCTTCTCTGACAACAAAACAGATGGAAAGCTGATGAAATCCTCTGATTACAAATTTAAGAGTGCAGAAAATAAAATCGTCTGTGATATTTAATGCAATTTTATAATATAATTCATATCAACTTTAGTTTAACTCAAAATTACCTGCCTACACAAACTAGACACAAAGAAAAACAGGAATTATACGGATGTTCTTATTGGAGTTTCTCTGGATCTTCACAAACTTTATTTACTAAACTTCATTAAGATTCTCTAAAATATCTCCTCAAACTTTTATTCACCAAAACACCATTTATGCATCAACAGGACCTCAGCAGGATTAATCCCAAATACTGCCGTAATCACTACATAAGTGCACTATATAGAGAGGATGATTAATGGCTTTGTACCCTGTGTAGTGCACTATGTGGTTTAGGACGCGGTCATTTGCTTTGCTTTACTGTTAAAGAAATAGGAAAAGCTGTATTAACGCCCCCTGCTGTAGCGGAGAATGAACTGGACGATTTTATGCTACATACAAACTTTTTCAACTGTGGAAAGTTTTTGATGTTTAAAGTGATAAACTTAAAGCTGGTGTAACAATTAAACTGAAACCTGTGCAAATATAAATGTAAAATATTAGCAATAACAAGCCAAAGCCAAATTTGGACGAAATAAGTGTATAATGACATTAGCTTGTAATGGTGTTATTGTAAATAGCTGGCTAATTTATAACTAACCTTATCATAATTATCATTCTTAAGACCTAAATGTATGTTGATGCTCTAGACTTGTACAGTTTTATTAAGTCAGCAATGCATATTAGCCCTGTAAAGCCTGACACATCAAAAAATAGTCAGAAAGTGCCAGATCATTTTGTTTATATTTCTTTTTGTATCACATTTGATACATTGGGCATTTCTGGCAACTTTTGGAACACAGCAATATTAATTTTAAATAGAAAACAAACTATACCAATAACATTTACAGCCTAGATATTAAGTCTACAACATTTCAGGCAGTTTTCCTGTTTGTTTGGGGTTTTTTTTACATAAAACATTTTGCAGCAGCTCTATTTCACTTTGTGGTAGGCACAAAAACAGTTTCTGTCCTTGTTCAGGCAAAGTTGTACCCTACACCTCTCACAGTAGACATGTGTGAAGTGATTGCCGGTGCAGTGCTTGCTTCTCTGCTGAGTTTCCCATGGCGGAAAATGATCAATGCCATCCCTTCTCACATCAGGAGGAACACTGCATCTTGGCCTTTTACGGGGTGGTGTTGGAGCCGCTTCTGGAGTTGTCTGCCACACTTGGCCATTTTGGCCTTTCCTGCATTTGTGAGAGAAGTGCCAACCAAAGCCTGAAACCTTCACAGAGCCATGGGTTTCATCTGGGGCTGTAGATTCTTCTGATCTCTTCTCTAAAGGTTATAAGCACTGATGACTACTGTAACAGTGTGCCACCAAATGTACATATACCACCAGGGGAAATGATGTAAAGTAGTTGTCTGCAAAGACCTTGTGATTTTTTTGGTACCATAATTTCATCAACTGCATGGCATTCTTTAGGAGGTATGCAGAGAAACTGTTCTCGCAGTTTTTGTAACCATGGCCTGAGCTTCCAGACTTTATCTTTCTTTGCATTATCAGACACACTAAGGTTGTCCTGAAAGTGGATAAGTGTTTAGCAATTTCAGAAACCTATCTCGAAACATCACATCAGAAACTGCAGGAAGCTTTGTCTCCATCTCCCAGTAGGCTCTTACACAAGACATCTGTACTAGCCCCATATGCATGTCCACGCCTAGAACCTGCTCTATCTCTTTTACATTTGTGTTAACTGACTTGCCCTCTTTTTGTACACTGTACAGGTTTGTCTGTTCTGCAGTTTGCTGTAGCATTTCCTAAGTCACAAACTGGTTGAAACACGTATGGTGTCATGTCACACGTTCTCTGTGCCTTCCTTAACTCATGCAATGAAATCAACAGATGGAGCTTGATATTGTGTTTTTCTCCATCTGTATTTTATCCTTTCTGCACTGCCCTTCAGTGACTCATTTCTGATTGTGTCCTGTGTTGTTGTTGGAAACTCAACTTCTATGCTTGTCTGGGCTACACTTTCATCCTGATAGCCTTCCTCATCACTGCTATCTGAACTTCTATCATCATGCATGGCCTGAGGAGTCCATTCCTCCTCTTCCTCATCATCTTCCACTAACTGCTCCATGTGACTGACATTGCCATCCATTATCATGTTGATGACATTTTCAATGTACTGTATTTTTCTCTTCTTCCTCCTATAATCTTTTTGAATGGAAAATACACACATATTGGTCAATATAGCATAGTGATTATGATTTCAGAGCAATTGTTATTGTGAAAATACCCAAATGCAATTTGAAATGCCATTTCAGTCAATCATTAAATCATAAAAATAGTGTGTGGATGTATTGTGGCAGGCATGGTGAAGATTACGTTACAAAATATAAAGCTCCTTATATACCTGTTGTATAGAATTTGATAAACACATTTTTAACACGATTTAACTGTAATATAAATAATTAATTATTAAGTAAGTATGCATTGTTTAAACACAGAAAGTATTAATTATTAAAAATGAGCAACAATATAAATGTTATTTTTACCCTAACATCTCGAAAATTAGTAAAGATCTTCCTGCAGAGAGCATGTGGATGATTTATATGACACCAGCCATTTTGAGGTAGAAAAGAAAAAAAAAAAAAAAAAGCCCTTCCACTCCCTGCCCGTATAGCGATAATCCACTAGAGGGAAGAACACGTGTCTCAGATCATATACAACAGGTTTTTAAGGAAGGTATTGATCATATTGATAAGTTAAAGGCCTTAGAAACCCCTGTAGCAATTATAATACAAATGGTCTTATAGGGTTAACACCAAAGTTCCAGAGCTCAGCTCAGATGGAGCAACTACAATTAAACAAAAATAAAAATTTATTTATTATCAACACTAACAGGTCTTTTTCTCTGCATGTCATGTTTATACGTGAACCTTTGACTGAACCGAACCCTCAGCACCAGACTTCACTCATTTTCATACTTGGTATAAAATGTTTAGTACAAGAACATAAACATTAATAAAAACAAAGCACATGGAGCAAATGTTTAAAATATACTTTATTATTTATATTAGTTTAGCAGTTCAGATACACATAGTAAGAAAATGTAACAGTTCTGTTATTTAAATGTGTAAATAATACATAATGCAATCTGTGCAGGTCATTTCTGATAAAAGCTTGAGTGCTGCTTTAGGCTTTAATCAAATCTGTTCGAGATTTTACATTTACAGAATAAAAACAGCAGAATTTATTATTAAAGCAAAAAGCCCTTAATCCTACCATGTGACACTTTAATTAGACTTAATTCAACACAAATATATACAGATGTACAGAGTAAATCTGATCCAGCCTCCTAAAACACAAATCCATTTTCTAAGCTGCAGGTTTTGATTATGTTGATTTTCATTCACCAGTCGACCTGAACTGAACAAATCCATGAGCCCTAATGCCCTCTGGGAGCTGGGAGCTTCATCATGATGATAACTGCAGCTCTGGGTGGAGATTCAGAACGACAACATCTGACCCAGACTTAGAAAGGTCATCAAAAAAACAGCAAGAGACTTCAGGAGAAAAGCAAACAGCAGCAGGTGTGTGTGTGTGTGTGTGTGTGTGTGTGTGTGTGTGTGTGTGTGTGTGTGAGAGAGAGAAAGAGATATCAGGGCTGTTTGAGCTCTTCATCTCCTTTTTTATTACAGATCACAGAGGAAACAATGGCAGCTCTTAGTCTCTCATTTAGAAGACCATTGCTGGAATCAGTGGAGCCTGTAAAACATTTAAATCATTTAAGGTTGCATTTAAAAAATCCACCTAAATAATCCATGATCTTTAATATAAGTATTTAAATGTCATAAAGACTCACCAGCTTGGGATGGAACAGGTTTGAATCCTGAAAGACAGATGATGGACAGACAGTTACTGTAAGAACTGGGTACTGTATCTGATCTACTGCATGATGGAGCTGAGCTTCAGCCATCAGATGGAAATAGAATATTACTGTACAGTGGATCTGATTCATTCAGCTCTCATTATTTCATTTCTACTCAACATTCTGATTTTAAACTTTACATTTGTCTCCTTCCTTCCTTACCAGATCTCTTCTTCTTCCAGACGAGAATTCCAGCAACAGCAACGAGAGAAAGAACACCAACCACTGCACCAACGATGATACCAATGGGTCCTCCACATGGTCCTCCATCTGGATCAGCATTAATCAGTACAGTCTCAGGATTTCTCTTCCACATCTATAAATCTGGAGTTGATTTTATGAAAGTGTTTCTCTTACCTGGATTCAGGATTCGTCTCTCTCTCTCTTTCAGCACCAAGTCCCCCTTCAGGCTGCTGTGTTTAATCACACAGGTGTATTCGTGTTCCTGCAGATCCTCAGGTGAGAGTTTCAGAATGCTTCTCTTCTGGAAGCTTCCATCCTGGTTGGGTAACGTCTCTCTGAGCTCCACGTCCTCAATCAGGTCCTCTCCATCCTTCTGCCAGGTGATGGTTAGTCCTTTAGGAGAGAAACCTGTAGCATGAGACACCAGCTCTGGAGAAGAGGAGAACTTTTGGAACATCAGCGCCTCAGGAGGAACTGCAGAGAGAGAAACATTATTAGTAGATGATGAAGGACAGGAAGAGGTGTGTGAGGGAGCAGTGGATGGATGTTTCTCCTCCACATCCTGATGAGGAATAAGTGAGGAACTGAGCAGCAGGTTTCAGTGATGAATGCAGTGTGTGGGAGTTACAGTAACAGAGCAGATCATACACTCTACCTTTCCTCTCCAGAGTCTCTCTGCTGTAAGACACACACTTCTTTAACCAATCGATACACTCCTTCTCCAGGTCATTCTTACGGTACATGGTATAACCAGGTCTCTCAAACTCCTGTTTGGTAATGAGAGCTTTATCTGTAGCTGCAGTCCAGGTCAGAGTTTTCAGATCCAGACTGAGGAAATCTTTTCCATCATAACCGTACTGTTCGTATCCTCTAGTGGTTCCATCATCATCCAGCTCACAGCTGTACATCCACTGCATTGTGTGATTTCCTAAAGAGACACAAACATAAATAACACAGTAACACACTAATCAGACACAGCACAGGAAATAAAGAATCATAAATCTACCAGCTGATAGTTTCTCCTCTGTCTGGTTTTAGATGAACACATTTCTCCTGGATGGAGATCAGAGGGAGTTTAATGACAGTGACATTAGCGAGATCTGACTGATTCTTTATCAGAACTGGAACCTCCTGAACTGAAAACAGACTTTATCACATCAGCTCAAATTACTGATAAACATCATAAACATTAGTAAGAAGGTTATGCAAAATGTTTTTGTGGTTGTGTTTAATTTTACACTGCAAGTACAAGATTTACTATATACTCAAAGCTTTACCTCCTATTTTTCACCAAATTCAATAGAGGCTCTGATTATTTCAGTTCCATCTAGATGCATATGTCTGTTACTTTACAAGCTGATGTCACAACACATTGGGATATTCTGATATGTGCAAGCTGATATTAGAGAATGCTGCTCACTTTGCAAAAAAAAACTTTTTTTTACGCTGCAGTGATTGGCCAGCGTAATTTATGGTATCGACACTGACAACCTGTCAATGTAAATATTTCAAACCAAAGCATTTTTACCCTATATTTACCCTAATCTAACCTTTTTATTTCTGCTATTATTTTAAGCACATTTCTTTGTGTATGGATTGCCATAAACACAAGGGATAACATTTTAATAATAATGTGATCGAACTAGAAGATTCACAGCATGAAAGTGCATCTGAAAAATCTGCAGGTATTGTGAAATGCCATCACAGCAACATGGAGCAGAATCTCGAAGGAATGTTTCCAACATCTTATGGAATCCATACCACAAGAGCAAAGAGACGAGTTATAACACTACATTATTATAAAAATATTCCCAATAAATAAATATACTAGGTGAGTATATACTTACATATTTTAGTTTCTTCATAATAATTACCAGCTGTATCAGTTGTGTGATGCAAACATCCTAGTTCACAGCGGACCCAACCCACTAAAGTCTGAAGAAGCGTACCAGCAGTGTGAAGGACCTGGGGTTTCTACACACTACTGGTAAGATGTTGTGGCTGTTTTTCCTTCTAATGCCCTTAAAACCTTGTTAGGATAGACTTCATCATGAACTCCATATAACACCAGAAGATTATAACTGAACATTCAGCTACTCCTGCCAAGAAGCTACAACTTCTTGAAGCTGAGAATGATCCAAAATACTAGGGATGCACCGATATTGAATTTCTTGGGCCGATACGATAACCGATTTTTAGCACAATTGTGGCCAATACAGATGTTAAAATCTGATAATTTAACCTTTCTGCATTTCAAATACAGTAATTTTTTTTTGGAATAAAATAAAATAACAAAAAAACAATAAAACAGTTAAATCACACCTGACAATTACTGTAAACACAAGGTGCAGTTAGCTCAATGGAAAAATGGTTAAATTCCATTTTATTTTTTAACCTTCCTTTAAAAAGGTATGAAACTTTTTTTATTTATTTATTTTTTTAAGTCTTGAATTGGTACAGGCAGCAACAAAAACAATTAAGTGTATAAGAAAAAATAAGTGTAAAAGAAAAATCAAAGACGTATTCGTATGTAAATATATTATAAATGTGTTATAATATCGGCCAACATTCTAATATCGGACCGATGCCGATATCTGAAAAAAGTCCATATATATTGGCAAATAATATTGTGCATCACTACAAAATACCAAATACAAACAGAAATGTGTCTGTGACCATCTCAGTCCCCTGAGCTAAAGTCCACTGAAAACTGAAATCAAGAAAGAAATCCACCGGAGCGGCAATAAGAGTCTGGGTAACTGCGACATGTGGGTTTGCAATTATTTTATGAAATAGACAGACACTGCCTGGATTTAACTAAGCAAATAGTTAAACAGTTACAAAAGAGCCTCCTATTGGATAATTACTGCATGGGTGATTTTGTTTCAGGTGCCATCAAGTTCTTTATCCCTAACTGATGCAGTGAGCAGCTTCTCATTGGTTAAACAACCATGTCGAAATACACAGCCTGTGGTCGTAGAGAAGATGTTCATCTGTTTTAGAAGCGTCAAACAGTGAAAGAGTGGATCAGGGAGCATGAGGCATCATTATCACACATGGATTGGCCACCACAGAGTCCAGACCTGAACCCCATTGAGAATCTTTGGGATGTGCTGGAGGAGACTTGGCACAGTGGAACAAATCTCCCATCATCAGTACAAGATCTGGGGAAAAATGAATGCAGTTCTGGACAGAAATGAATGTTGTGCCACTGCAGAAGCTTGTGGAAACAATGCCACAGTGAACACATGCCGTAATCAAAGCTAAAGGTGGCCCAACTAAATATTAGTGTGTGTGCGACCTTGTTTTTGGCCAGGCAGTGTACTTTACTAAATGTTAATTAAAAGTCCTCTCATAATTTGTGTGAAATTTACCACAAAGACATTTGAAATAATTAGTTTCCTCTGACTCAGTGATTTTTTCAGACTTTATCATCAGGGATTAGGATGATGCAGTGGTGATACTGTGCATGTGCTCCTGATGCTACAAACTGAGCTGGTATACATACTGCTGCTGCTTGTGTAGCTACAGTACGTTTATTGCACATTATTATATGTTTTATGTATCTCATTTTCAGCATTACTCAGAGACAATTAGTGCTGCAGCTACTCATTATTTTAGTATTCAAGTATTCTACCGATCATGTCATCAATTAATCGAGTAATATAATAAGAAACACTTTTGCTTCATTAAAGCACGATAGTAAATATAATACTAGATCTGGGGGTGTATCCCAATACTTTTATATGTTTATGTACCAGCTGACGTACCAACACCTCCCAGTCTCACGGAGTGCTCTGTGATGAAATCATCAATTTCAGTTACAATATGAATTTTGTCGGTTCACACACCTGTTCTTTTCAAGCCCTGTATATGTAAATGAGACCTCTCTTAAAACAAACAGCTTTCTTCCTTTATAATAAATAAACATTGTCTTTAAATTGTGCAGCTGTTCACACATATGACGCTGTTATTTACTGAAAAAGAGGTGAAATTATTGTTGATATTTATTACTAGGTCTAAATATCATACTATAAGTTCATAAGACTGGCTACTCTACATTTGTTTACTACTTTGAATTTTTGTTCTGCACTTGCTGCAACCAAACTACACTGAATATACCTGCTGTACTGAATCAGTGCATTTAGACTCCACTTGATGTTTTGCTTTCTGGTGTATTTTATGTATCACTGAGGGTAGCAGCTGCGTGTGTGACTATGATCAGAATGGTAATGCAAACGAAGCTCAGGCTTTAAATTAACTGGAGCATTTTATTTTTATATTATTTGAGATTATTAGATAAATGGAAAAATTATGCAATGATTTGTTTATCGTGTGTTGTGTAAAAACGTGTATTAATACATGGTGTAACAGTTTACTTTTAATTAAATGTGTAATATAAGGGGTGCTAATGTACAAATTGTTCTTAATGTTATTTGATTGTATTTTGAAGCAGCAAAGCACTCGCTGCTCCACACTCACACGTGCTGTATGGATGAGAATTTTGCTCCTGATCAATCTCAGCCCAGACCCTTATCGGGAAACAGAGTATGTGTGGTATTAATACATTTAATCGCTGAAGCATGGTTACCTTCAGACTTCACATGCAAGGTGTGGCAGGTTGCTGTAATAAAACAATCACAGGTATGGCCTCATGGAAACAGGAGAGAGGACCATCGGGTCATACAATTCAATGACAGACACGTAGTGTGTTTGTGTGTTTAGTCAACTGTTCTTAGCAAAGGAGCTTGTTTTTAATACAAACTAGACCAAAAAGGACTGGAAATTAGAGGAAAGACAACATACAATCTTAAGATAGAAACGGGGTGTGTTTACATTAACTGAGCGTACATGTTGTGTGGAGAATAAAAGCACATTTTTCTAGCACGTGTGTACTTGGTGTCTGCATCATTTGTTTCCTGATACGTTGCTTTCGTGTCTCCTGAACCCTGATTAATCGATTTAATAATTGATTAAAGGCCTTTGGCTCCATTTCTGGTAACAGATACTGATGCACCAAGTTCCCTCATCCTTGTGCTTCTATTTAAACTCCTCACAGCAGCCTTTAACTCAAACAGTCACCATTTTGAGACTATTTATAGTTTGTAAAATTAAAAGGTTTTTATCATTACCTGTATTGTGATTAAATCGCTGCATTGCTGTTTTTAAATAGTGTTTGAGGTCGTCCTGATCACTCCACATACGATCTGCCTGGTCGTTCCAGTGAGATTCAGCATCATCTTTCTTTATCCACTCCGTCTTTGGGATCAGCTTCCTGCTGTTACTGTCGTAGTACATAACCTGTTCTCCATCCACCTGACCAACAGCAATGAACTCTGGGAGATTTATTCCTTTTGTGACTGCAGTGTAGAGGAACTGTAGAGAATGGGTTTCTGTAAAAAATAAATAGTCTTAAATAGTTTATCAGGCAAATCCTTTTAACTCCCAAATGCTGCTGCAACAATAGCTGTTTTCATATATGAACTACAGAAAATGTGCCTAGAATCAGGTCCAGACATTTTCTGAAGTGTCCCTTTCACACACGTAACAAACAGCAATGTGATGTGCCATGTCAGATGTGTTTTCACTACAGGAAACATTCCTCATGCTTTAGGCAGGGGTGTTTTACAATATATAGTATTATACACTATAAATATTTATACACTTATATTTACACACTTATCAACAGTGATGTGTATTACATATTAAGGCACAGAAATCGTTATTGTAAATGGACTTAACCTGGCATGGTCAGATTATTTTAAATGTGTCTCTTGGAGATGACCAATGTGAGCTCTGAAATGCTGAAGATGGTGGAGCACCCTACTTAGTTTAATTTTCTGACTTAACCCCCTACAATTTCAACTACAAAATTTAAGCTGTCCTCCTAAACAAGGAGATACAAGATCAGTCATTACAACTTACAGAGTAGGAAATGCCATATACTGGGTGTGGACTAATTAGGATGCCTAGTAAAAGTAAAAAACCTAAAACATGATGTTCAGGGTGAGAGAAATTACTGTATTCACTGTCTCACACCCTCTCGTCTGCCTTATTGTTCTTTAAATCACCCTGTTCCCCACACCTCTTGACTTCGCATCCTGTCTCCCCTTCACCTTTTATCCATCAACATCCTTGGTCTACATCACACCTCTTCCAGCAGCATCTCACTATCACACCCCTTTAACCCCCACCTCTTTTCTCTTACCCCCCTTCCTGTCAAACCTAGGGTACATAAAGCTTGCTAAGAAGTATGTATTTCAGAATGGTGATCTACGCTGCTGTACCCATACATGACTCTCCGTTCTGTATGTGTAAATAAACTCCTATGCTGATTGTCCCTTCTCCTGACTTCTGAGAGGCTGAATTTCTAACAAGGGTTAAACATAACAGACAAGACAAGCACAACATAGACAAGGAATTCACCCCATCCAAGTCCGTGCTTAGTCCAACGTAGGGCTGGGCAGTACACCGGTGTTAATTTCCCGTACGGTATGCATTGTTCTAATACCTTCCTATCATAGCAGAAACAGCAGCTCTAACGCTCCAAATTCTAGCATATTTTTCGCCACTACAAGCGCTGCTGAGCTCCGAGTAGAACGACATCGCCGAGCAGCATGCTGGGAAAAGCTTGCCAGCCAGGTAGCATATCATACATCACAGCCTAGAAATACTCTGTTAACAGCAGGAAAAGGCTCAATGGATAATAAAGCAAAGTGAGATCGGAGATAACCACATTATGAACACAGTAACTCTCGAGACTGATTCGATGCAATGATTACCCACTGAAAGACTGTCCAAACCAGCTGACAGGGGTCTTCACTAAAATATTCAATATGTCCTTAGCACAGGCCACCGTCCCGCCCTGTCTGACTATCATCCCAGTCCCAAAAAAGATCACCATCAGCAGTTTAAATGACTTTCGGCCAGTGGCACTCACTCCCATAATTATGAAGTGTTTTGAAAAACTGGTCAGAAGTCATATTATTCAAGGACTGCCTCCCTCACTTGATCCCCACCAATTTGCATACAGGGAAAACAGATCAACAGAGGATGCTATAGCCACAGCTCTCCATATAACCCTGACCCATCTGGAACAGAAAAACAGTTATGCCAGGCTGTTTTTTGTTGACTTCAGTTCAGCTTTTAATACGATCCTCCCAAACACTCTGGTAACAAAATTAAAGAACCTCAGTCTCCTGCCCTCTACCTGCCTTTGGATCAAGGACTTTCTCAGTGACCGTTCACAGAGAGTAAAAGTAGGACCTCACTTTTCCTCAGCACTCAGCCTCAACACTGGTTCCCCACATGGATGTGTACTAAGTCCCCTGCTGTACACTCTACACACACGACTGCACCCCGACCCACACAAGCAACTCCATCATAAAATTTGCAGACGACACTACAGTGGTGGGGCTCATCACAGAGGGAGATGGGTCTGCTTATAGAGAGGAGGTTAAAAAACTGACCACGTGGTGCAGCGATAACAACCTGATCCTGAACACCACAAAAACCAAAGAAATAATAGTGAACTTCAGGAGAAATGGCTCCAACCCTCTGCCCATATACATCAATGGGGACAATGTAAGAGAGGGTGCAGACGTGAAAGTGTACTGACATACTGCATCCCAGTGTGGTTTGCCAGCAGCACTGCCAAGGAAAAAACATTGCTCCAGAGGGTCATCAACACAGCACAGAATATCATCGGCTGTGCGCTCCTCTCCTTAGAGCAGCTGTACAGATCACGCTGCTGCAAGAAGGCCCATTGCATCCTGAAGGACACATCACACCCAGCATTTCATCTGTTCCAACTGCTACCCTCAGGGAGACGGTACAGAACAATAAAAGCAAAAACGAGCAGACTGAGAAACAGCACATATGCCAGGGCTGTTACAATACTAAATGAACATTGAAGGACACACCACTGTTTACACATTACACTTATCCATGCAATATTAAGTACCTCATCTGTGTACACCACTGTTTATTCTTAACTGTGCAATATTATCTTAATTTTGATCTATTTTTTTTTTTTAAGTGTGCAATATATTTTGCTCTCTATGATTGTATTCTTCCACTGTGAAAGGATTGCATACAATTGTTATATCTTTGGTATGATTGGACAATAAGATTATATTCATTTATATATAATATATATATATATATATATATATATAATATATATATATATATATATATATATATATATATATATATATATATATATATATGTATTTATGTATGTATGTATGCAGCCGTTTCTTTTTTTTTTTTGCCTTATCAGCTTCAAACAATCAGGCATTCAGTCTCATACAGTGTGGCAAAAAAGTATTTAGTCAGCCACTGATTGAGCAAGTTCTCCTACTTAGATTGAGCAAGTTCTCCTACTTAGAAAGATGAGAGAGGTCTGTAATTTTCATCATAGCTACACTTCAACTATGAGACAAAATGAGAAAAAAATTTAATTGTAAATCATGGTGGAAAATAAGTATTTGGTGGAAGATAAGTATCCATGCAATATCAGCACGGCTGATTTTGCGAGTTTTCCCCACCTACAACGAATGGAGAGGTCTGTAACTTATATCGTAGGTACACTTCAACTGTGAGAGACAGAATCTAAAAAAATAAATAAATAAATAAATAAAAATTCAGAAAAATCACATTGGATGATTTTCTAAATAATCAAGTTGTATTTTATTGCATGAAATATGTATTTGATACAACAGAAAAACAGAACTTAATATTTGGTTCAGAAACCTGTTTGCAATTATAGAGGTCAGATGTTTCCTGTAGTTCTTGACCAGGTTTGCACACACTGCAGCAGGGATTTTGGCCTACTCCTCCATACAGATCTTCTCCAGATCTTTCAAGTTTTGGGGCTGTCGCTGGCTTGAGGTCTGGAGACTGGCTCGGCCACTGCAGGACCTTGATATGCTTCTTACAGAACCACTCCTTCGTTGCCCTGGCTGTGTGTTTCGGGTCATTGTCATGCTGGAAGACCCAGCCACGACCCATCTTCAATGCTCTTACTGAGGGAAGTAGTTTGTTAACCAAAATCTCACGATACATGGCCCCATCCATCCTCACTTCAATACAGTGCTGTCGTCCTGTCCCCTTGCAGAAAAGCACCCCCAAAGTATGATGTTTCCACTCCCATGCTTCACGGTTGGGACGGTTGTACTCATACTTCTTCCTCCAAACACTGTCTCATCTGACCACATGACCTTCTCCCATGCCTCCTCTGGATCATCCGGATGGTTATTGGCAAACTTTAGACGGGCCTGGACATGTGCTGGCATGAGCAGGGGGACCTTGCGTGCCCTGCAGGATTTTAATCCATGACAACGTAGTGTGTTACTAACGATAATCATTGAGACTGTGGTCCCAGCTCTCTTAAAGTCATTGACCACTTCCTCCCTAGCCCATCCCAGCCTGGTGCAGGTCTACAGTTTTTGTCCCTGGTGTCCTTAGACAGCTCTTTAGTATTGGCCATGGTGGAGACGGAGTGTGATTGAGTGTGTGGACAGGTGTATTTTACACAGGTAACGAGTTCAAACAGGAGCAATTAATACAGGTAACGATTGCAGAATAGGAGGACTTCTTAAATAAAAACTAACATGTCTGTGAGAGCCAAATTCTTGCTGGTTGGTAGGTGATCACATACTTATTTCAGGCAATAAAATGCAAATTAATTACTTAAAATCATACAATGTGATTATCTGGATTTTTCTTTCAAGATTCTGCCTCTCACAGCTGAAGTGTACCTACGATAAAAATTTCACATCTCTACATTCTTTATAGGTGGAAAAACCTGCAAAATTGGCAGGGTATCAAACACTTATTTTCCCTTTCATAATCTCCCTCGATCTGGGGCTCCACGCAAGATCTCATCCCGTGGGTCAAAATGATCATCAGAACAGTGAGCAAAAATCCCAGAACTACACGGAGAGACCTGATGAATGACCTGCAGAGAGCTGGGACCAACGTAACAAAGGCTACCATAAGTAACACAGTACGCCGAGAGGGACTCAGATCCTGCAGTGCCAGGCGTGGCCCCCTGCTTAAGCCAGTACATGTCCAGGCCCGTCTGAAGTTTGCCAGAGAGCATATGGATGATCCAGAAGAGGATTGGGAGAATATCATGTGGTCAGATGAAACCAAAATAGAACTTTTTGGTAATAACTCAACTCGTCATGTTTGGAGGAAGAAGAATTCTGAGTTGCACCATACCTATTGTGAAGCATGGGGGTGGAAACGTCATGCATTGGGGCTGTTCTGTGTTAAGGGAAGAATGAACGTGGCCATGTATTGTGAAATTTTAAGCCAAAACCTCCTTCCATCAGTGACAGCATTGAAGATGGAACGTGGCTGGGGCTTCCAGCATGACAATGATCCCAAACACACCGCTTGGGCAACGAAGGAGTGGCTCCGTAAAAAGCATTTCAAGGTCCTGGAGTGGCCTAGCCAGTCTCCAGACCTCAGCCCCATAGAAAATGTGTGGAGGGAGTTGAAAGTCAGTGCTGCCCCAAAACATCACTGCTCTAGAGGAGATCTGCATGGAGGAATGGGCCTAAATACCAGCTACAGTGTGTGCAAACCTGGTGAAGACTTACAGGAAACGTTTGACCTCTGTCATTGTCAACAAAGGTTATGTTACAAAGTATTGAGTTGAACTTTTGTTATTGACCAAATACTTATTTTCCACCATGATTTACAATTAAATTCTTTAAAAATCCTACAATGTGATTTTGTAGATTTTTTTCTCATTTTGTCTCTCACAGTTGAAGTGTGCCTATGATGAAAATTACAGACCTCTCTCACCTTTTTAAGTAAGAGAACTTGCACAATCAGTGGCTGACTAAATACTTTTTTGCCCCACTGTATAACCGGTTCTGTGCCAATCAACCACACATGAACAGCACAGCGCTTTTCCTTACAATAATTCATAATTCATTTCAGGTGTGTGAAGGTTCTGCCACTCAAGGATTTGTTTAAGAGCTATGTTTAAGGGTTTGTTTGCTGATGAGAAGGAAGTGTTATAGGTTTTGGTTGTGTGTTGAGTGCTACTTAGTCTCGCTAAGTAGGGTTCCAAAATACAGCATTACTGATTAGTCCCCCATGAGAGAAATTACAGTATTCACTGACTCACACCCTCTCGTCTGCCTTATTGTTGTTCCCATCCTGTCTCTTGTTCTTTAAATCACCCTGTTCCCCACACCTCTTGACTTCGCATCCTGTCTCCCCTTCACCTTTTATCCATCAACATCCTTGGTCTACATCACACCTCTTCCAGCAGCATCTCACTATCACACCCCTTTAACCCCCACCTCTTTCTCTTACCCCACTTCCTGTCAAACCTAGGGTACATAAAGCTTGCTAAGAAGTATGTATTTCAGAACGGGGATCTACGCTGCTGTACCCATACATGATCCTCTGTATGTGTAAATAAACTCCTATGCTGATGGTCCCTTCTCCTGACTTCTGAGAAGCTGAATTTCTAACACCCACTACTAAGTGGTCAGTGAACCATTTTTTTAACACAACCATGTCTTTGCCTTGAAAGCTCTTCAGAGCCTGCTGTTTGAATTACATACATGGTGAAATAATTCATGAAGGATCAACTCCAAATAGCGAATTTAATAAGACGTTTAAAACAGCATCACCTTGCTGAATAAGCAGAGTTTGACAAAGCAAAAATATACAGGGGTTAGACAATGAAACTGAAATACCTGTCATTTCAGACCACAATAATTTATTAGTATGGTGTAGGGCCTCCTTTTGTGGCCAATACAGCGTCAGTTTGTCTTGGAAATGACATATACAAGTCCTGCACAGTGGTCAGAGGGATTTTAAGCCATTCTTCTTGCAGGATAGTGGCCAGGTCACTACGTGATGCTGGTGGAGGAAAACGTTTCCTGACTCGCTTCTCCGAAACACCCCAAAGTGGATCAATAATATTTAGATCTGGTGACTGTGCAGGCCATGGGAGATGTTGAACTTCACTTTCATGTTCATCAAACCATCTGAACTCTGGTATGTCACCCATAATGTTGTGTGCATTGAAATATTTGAAAAAATTGAAAAATTCAATTAATTCAGCAAATAAGATGCTCATCAACCTGACCCACCAAAGTACACTCCAAGCCAGGTCCAACACCCAGACAACATCCAACCCAAATCCGCACTCCTCAATGGACCAGGAAACCATTTTTCTTTTTAGTATGTAGGGTGATTATATGAATTAATTTGAACTGTTTGTACTTATCAATGAAGGATAAATCATAGATCGTACTAGGGGACTAAGGGCTCTAAAATTATGTTTAATTACTATCTTTAGTTACATGTAACATTTATAACTTAACTAATCTCTTATTTTAAGATTGTTTAGTGCTGCTAGATTTTTATTTTAACAGTATATCTGGCAAGGAAGTGAGCCTTGTTTGTGAAAAGACGCAGGCACATTGAAGCTTTTGAAGGAGACAATTGACCATTTATTGAGTTTTACTTGAGAGATGACAGATGCATTTGTTAGCATTTAATTGGTCTTACAGTTATTGATTTAAAAATAATTTTATTGATTTATGACTAATCATTATTAATTGAAGTTAGAGTTCCAGTTGGGCCATGCTCATTGTGACAACTATGTATGATTTGATGAAAAGTGTCACTGAGGTATCATTTCTTACGTACGGTACGAGGGGAAAATTATGTAGTTAGGTGACATGGCTTACCAGCCATGTCAAGGGGGGAATGTTGGGGATTTATTGGACACATGTGCCTTTGTGGCTGTGGGGGCCACACATTTTTGTACCCATATAATTATTTACATCTGATATATTTGCATTTCTAATTGTGGTGATGTCACTCGTTCAGACTAAGTCTCTTTAAGACCTGATTTTGCAGCTGCGTCTCAGCCTAACTGAGAAAGTACAAAATGTTCTTTGGCCTTGGAAGTGTTCACCAGTTTTGCAAACTGTGGGTATGTGTGTGTGCGTAAGATTTTTTATACAGAGACTTGCTGTACACTCCAGTAACTTGGGTTATTTCACATGTTTTCATGTGTATAATTACGCAGTTATTATT
The DNA here is from genome assembly GCA_025084515.1 of Ancistrus triradiatus. Taxonomy (NCBI): domain Eukaryota; kingdom Metazoa; phylum Chordata; class Actinopteri; order Siluriformes; family Loricariidae; genus Ancistrus; species Ancistrus triradiatus. The sequence goes on along the minus strand of JAJAGP010004014.1, from coordinate 12,970 downwards.
TGTAATTTGATTAATAAGCAGATTTATTCCAGTGATCTTTTTATTCTGTAAGTCATATGATGAATAACTATATTTTTGACGTTTAAAGTGTTAGTTTAAAGCTTTTACATGGTCACAGAGAATTAATCATGATCTTGGATTTAGTATAATTATGTAAGAATTGAATACAAATTTATATGTAGAAATTAGAGATTTGATGTGCTGAAACTAAAAACTGGGATAAAGTTCACTTGTCAGGTCAGGATGACCGGAGGGGGGAGGACAATGGAGGAATACGGGTTGGGGCGCCTGGGCAGGCAAGTGTTCTAAACGTGGAAAACAATGATGGACAATGTCTGACCTTGACTGAGTTGTATATAAGGGCAAGAGATTTGTGGGCTCTTTGGCTTCTTCGCACCGCCTGCTGTGGTGTGAGGATGTTCCTTATTGCTTGCAATAAAATGGTCTGCCTCTCCTCTGAACTTTGATTCTGCTTGAGTGTGATTTTTGATTAAGGGAGGCAGTATGTATTCGTCAAAATAACCACGACATTAGCAAATCAAAAATTTTTAACACTGCACAGAGAGCAACAGAGAGACGCGTCCTGCCATCCCCTGTCTTGAGCAAAACCCCCCATTATAAGACGAAAAAATAAACAGCAGAATGGAATGTGCCGGACTCACGATAGTGGTGGTGAGGGTGTTACCACAACCAAATCAGACAAGAAAATCAACTTGACAACTTTAATTCGTCCAGCAATGAGTGATTCACTTCCTTCGATACCGTATTTACAATTGTGTGGTGAGGCTGTTAGATTACAACACTTTTAGCTTCTTCAAATTTGCCCTGAAAGGATATTAATTTGATCCCAGCAGTTGAACCTGTTTCATCTGGACACAGATTTTGTTGGGGAGAAACGGTTTCGTCAACTCATCTAAGCTAAGTGACTTCCTCAGAGTACACCTCTCACCATCTTACAACGTTGTAAGATGGTGAGAGGTTGTGTACTCTGAGGAAGTTCAGTTAGATGAGTGACGAAACGTTTCTCCAAACAAAATCAGCACTTTCTTGGGTTTAAATCTACTACTAACTGACCGGTACTCAGTTTGTTCATATAAATAATCTAAGATCTAAGCTCTCAAAAGTGAAAGTATGGTGTGCCTCAGGGGTCAGTGCTTGGCCGCTTTATTCTCTCTGTACATGCTGGGCCACTAGGCTCAGTTATTCGTAAAACATGGCATTAATTTCCACTGCTATTGCAGATGATACACAGCTGTACATATCAGCCAAACCTAATGACAGCCTTACAATCAACAAAATCGAGGACTGTGTAAAGGAAATAAAAGATTGGATGTTATTTAATTTTCTCTTACTTAACTCAGATAAAACTGAGGTTCTATTAGTGGGACCCAAGGCTGTGAGAGACAGGTTAGCTACATCTATCCTAAATCTAGATGGCTGTTACAGTAACCTTATTTCGCTTCACTGAGGGTGTCTTCACACTTCGAACCGCGCCTGGGCGCGTTTGGTACCCGAGCGCGGATCGTTTGGCTAGTGCGAGTGCTCCCAATCGCGACGGGGCCCGATTCACAAATCGCACTCCTGCACGCTTTTGTCATCACAGACGCGCCCACACAGCACAGCGCACTTCATGGTTGTACCTATGAGATCGGGTAATAACATACTTCTGTGCCTTTCTTTGGTTTCGTTTTGTTCGCGCTGACACACAGCCCTAATACGTCTTATAATAAGGTGCATTGATTATGTGACGCGCTGCATTTCATCTTATGCTGTACAGCGGACTTCCTGCTTGTATTTAATGTGACTTTTTTGTTTCTCTTTGTTCGCGCTAACACACAGCCCTAATAAGCCTTAGAATAAGTGCATTGATAATGTACCACGCTGTGTTCCGGCTTCTCGCGCAGCACATCGGATTCTATGCTTATACTTATACATGGCTTTTTTATTTCTCTTTGTTGGCGCTGACTCACAGCTCTAATAAGCCTTATAATAAGGTGCACTGATTATGCCATGCGCTGCATTTCGGCTGTACAGCGGACTTTATGCTTACACTTACTAGGTGACTTTTTGTTTCTCTTTGCGCGCTGACACACGGCCCTTATACCTTATAATAAATGTACTGATGATGAACTATTTTTGGCATCTGGTGCTTACGGAGGCAGCTGCACAGCCGCACAAAACGAAAGCAACGAACGGCATAAACGTATGTGATTACCCGATCATATGTACAACCATGAAGTGTGCTGTGCGAGCATGCATGGTGATGACGAAAGCATGACGAAAGCGCGCCGGAGCGTTTCTGTGTGAGTGCGGGCCAGAGCACGTTTGTCCCGCCTCCCCATTCGGACTCTGGCCCGGTTCAGGCAACTGTGCCTAGTGTGAGTGCACCCTTAGTTTACCAAAAGGGTGTGTGCTGCACGCACATACTGCCACCGTGTGGAACATTGACGCAACTACATAAAACTGTGATTTCAAAACAGTAATTTTAAAAAGTATCTGTACTAATAAAAAGGTATTCTACTGTTCCTACGGTCCCGCAATACTTTTCTAGTATCAGTATACCATACAACACTACTGTGAACTGCACATTATGTATGCTATCTGCTGACATTAACAGATGGTATCAAGGAATCAAGCAGCGTTTTAATCAGGAGACTGGAAAACAATTGTGTCTCTGATTCTTCACACCTTCTGCACATCCATGCAAACATGTACAGTGGTTAGCAAGAATGCTAGCAAAGTTTTATGGGCCTGGATTATAAACTATTGTTTTATCACAATCTTAATCTTTCCTTAAGGCTTCCTTTTACATCGCAACACGGGCATATTTTTGACGAGATGTGGTAAGAGAAACAGATATACCGGTGTTATACATTAAAGCTACTAGTGACATGTGCAGTGAGCAAAGCTGGATCATTTCCTCACCCCGACAAAAAATAAATAAATAAATAAATAATTTTCTAGTCCCATGCTTTGCTGAGCAAAAACTGTGTGCACCCCTCATCTGGAGGAATAATAATTATTTTTATTTTTTTTAAGTTTGTGCATGTGCTCCTGTTAATTTCAATACACATGCTACACCTTTTTTAATTTGACCAGCTACTTAGAGCTGCAAGAGACAGACTTGGACAGATTTGTATTCCCCATTATTATTTGTAATAACTGATAAGACCTTAAAGCGTGGTCAAATGGTCTTTCAATGGCACATACTTGTACTGTACTTGCTTATTGTTTATGTGAACTACAGTACCAGTTTATGCCTGCATGTCCTCACCCTATAATAGAAGAGATGTCTAGTATTCCACTATGGCTGAGGTAAAGTTAAGAAGTCTCCGCGAAACTGCCTCCTGGTTTTCAAATGGTTGCATTTAACTTATGACGTTATCAGAATTAATTAACTAACATATTTTTGTATTTAGCATATAAAGAAAATTTACATTTCCGTCCCCAAATATAATTGTGTTGTTTTTTTTTTCTTGCTTTATTAGATGTTATATTATGGAGTACACAAAGATAAAGTGCAATGTTAGTTAACATATAATTACGTAATCATTGTCTCAGGAACAAACTGACATAGACTCCCTTTATGGTTATCATATTTATATTTAAAAAAGGCTTTAGATGGAATGAAAACGGGGCCTGAAATCTACCATAAGGACCGATTTTACGTCGCCACCAATGACAAAATTAAAAATACCCCCTTGGTTAGAACGTATTGAACTAACACCCATTTTAAAAACACAGAGTAATTCTTTACCACATTTAAACAGATTACAAACGATAAAGAATTACGGAAGTAATTAAACTTACCGGCTGTTATTGGGAGGAAACCAAACGTCAATACACGCAGCGCTAGAAGCACAGCCGCATTTTGATCCATTTCCAGCAGATCTGAAGCAAAATGACGTGAAACAAGTTTAGCGATATAAAGATTTTATAAACGTCTTTTAAAACGATAAAAACATGTCTACAACAAAAAATTTGTAAAACGCACTGTTAGGTTGCCCTCTTGTCTTTAACACAAAATGGCTGACTTCCTGAAACTGGTTCAATTTCATTTTGACCAATCAGAATTCTCCGCGTCATCAATTACTATAGAGAAAGGAAGAGCACAGGTTTGTTCCATTACATTCAGCGATGCATCCGCAAATCAGTCTGTAGTTATAATTCAGAATTGTTTTTGCCCTGCAGAGGGCGTACGATACTCTAACCAGGGGTGACGTATTGACTGAAAACATTTAAAATACAGAAATTAACTGTTTGGATTTAATACAAAATACATGAGGTAATCAGATTACAATGCTGTCACTGTATTTTAGTATAATATATTTAAAATAATGTATGCTTAAAACACAATCAATAAAACGTTTAAAATCCAATATAGTTGACAAATGGATGACTTCTTAACTGCTGTTGAAGAGCCTACTGTTCTTTTTGGTTAAAAATGACCTAACTCAGAAAACAGAATATGTCAGCTGTAGTAAAGACAGTCTTCTTCTTCGTCGTCTTCTTAAAATAAGAGATAAGACAAGATAAGATAAGATAGCCTTCCACCTTCTCATATCAGCTTCTCCTGTTAGGGGTCACCACTGCAGATCATGGTCTTTTCTGCATTCTTGTCTGTACTTGTGAAACACCATCAGTCACAGCCCAGGTACTGATCCACTCAAAAGTCTGCAACTAGCCAAGTACAGTCCAAATGCCCTGCTGTGTTCTTGTTCTGTCCATCTTATCAAGGATGCAACTTGTGTGGCTTTGATGACAGTCAAATATCCCAGAATGCATTTTGCACTGATTCAAGTATGCTGCTGTTCCAATTGCAGAAATATTTGGTTGTTTGGATGTAAATACTACCTCAAAATCTGGTTGGCTCCAGTTCAGGATTATTCACTTTGAGTGGCCAGCAAATGCTTACCACTTCGGTTTGACCAGCCTGAGATCACCAGTAGAGACCAGCAGCATTCCCGGGATTAGAATTATAGCACAGCGTTCTGAGGACTACTATCATCTCCAGTTCCTAGGGTACAAACACACAACAAAAGGGCACATTTCCATGATTTATGAAAAAGTTCCACAAAAGTGCAAAAGTGCAAAAGTGCCTTTTGTGTTACTCTTAGTTTTGCTAACAATGGGGGAGGGGTTATTCGTGGTGCATAGCACAGTATAGCAGTGCATAGTAACTTCATCTCTATATGGTACCCCATTATTATCGGAGATGTTGCCAATTATTGCTGTGTCATTAGCACACTTGATTGATGGTATTAGTGCTGCAGTGGAGTCATGAGTGTACAGTGTGTAGAACATAAGTGAGAGGATGCAACCTTGTGGATATTCTGTACTGAGTATGAGGAAGGTGGATGTGTGATCACCTTAGACAAGACTTAGACAAACTTTATTGTCATTCCGAGTACACAAGTGTACACAGAACGAAATTTCGTTGCAAGTAGCTTGCACGTAATTTACAAGATTATGAAAAAGCATCTTTAAATATTTGTACACGAGTTGAACGTATGAATGAATAGCAGCATTTGGGGGCGGGGGGTGTTGGTGAAGTAACTGAATAATATAAAGGACAATGAAATCTTAATATACACAGTTACTAACTCTAATATACACAGTGAAATATATTAAAGTGCAATGAAAGAGTGAACTACAGAGTTCCAAAATTATATACTTGTACATATTTATAGATATATACAGAAATAGCTGGGTTTAAATGAATTTTGCTGAAGGCATGTAGTTCTTTATTGCCATGATGAACATATAGCAGCAGCATGTAAAGCGTTACTGTTCAGAATTTAGCAGTCTGATGGCCTGTGGGAAAAAACTATTAAAGAACCTAGTGGTCCTGCTCCAAATGCTCCGAAACCTCTTTCTAGAAGCCAAAGAGAAAACAGTCCACAGTGAGGATGTGAGGGGTCACTGATGATGTTTCTGGCCTGAGATATACAGCGAACCGATGCAAGGTCCTGTATGGAAGAGAGAGAAGTCCCGATGATCTTCTCCGCTGTCCTCACCACTCTTCTTGCACTCTTCCAGTCAGAGGCACTGCAGCCTCCACACCACACAGAGATGCAGTTTGTCAGAATGCTCTCTCTTGTGCTTCTGTAGAATGTAATGAGGATGGGTGGGGGCAGGTGGACTCTCCTCATCCTGCGCAGGAAGTGCAGTTGCTGTGCCTTCTTGACCAATGACGTGGTGTTCACAGACCAGGTGAGGTTATTAGTGATGTGCACACCCAGGAACTTGATGCTATTTACCACCTCTACAGCTGAGTTGTTGATGACAAGTGGAGCGTGGCAGGGCTGATTTTTCCTGAAGTCAATGATGATCTCTTTTGTTTTATTAACGTTCAGGATCAAGTTGTTTACCTTGTACCAACCCACCAGCTGCTCAACCTCCTCTCTGTAGGCCAGGTCATTGTTATCCTTGATGAGGCCTATCAGTGTAGTGTCGTCCGCAAACTTTATGACATGATTACTGGCAGCCCTAGGGACACAGTCATATGTCATCAAAGTGTGAACAGCAAAGGGCTAAGTACACACCCTTGAGGTGAGCCTGTGCTGAGGGTGATGACACTAGAGGTGTTCTGTCCAACCCTTACTGACTGTGGTCTTTCTGTGAGGAAGTCTAGGAGCCAGTTCCGCAGAGGGGTACTAAAACCCAAGAATTCCAGTTTATTCACTAGCTGCTGTGGAATTATGGTGTTAACGCCGAACTAAAGTCCAGGAACAGCATCCGCACGTGCGTTCTTCTCCTCCAGGTGTGCAAGGCTCAGATGAAGAGCAGAAGAGATGGCATCCTGGGTAGAACCTATCCTAACAGTCCGTGGTCTGCCAATGAGGAAGACCAGGCATAGTGGCTGGCTTATTCCTAGAGAATGTAGTCTGTTGACCAGTTTGGAGGAGAGAATGGTATTAGACGGTGGACTGTGCCAGGTACAGTTTGAAGATGTCTGTGGTGGTGGTGGTACCCAGAGGAAAGAAATTCTCTAAATAAGATTTTATGTTTGTCTCCTTTACTTCTCCTAGACATAATTAAGACGTGTTTGAGATCAATGTGAGATTTAAGCTTATTTCTCCTGTTTCTGTAATTTGTCTTCTGAGAAACGCTGGAATTTTCAAAATATCATTTCTTAAATTCTTCTTAAGTTTAAGTTCATCTCACCTCAGATTCATCTAATCATGCAAAACATGAGAAACATTTGAGATCTTAAATCAAGCTTATAGTTGTCTCACAGAAGACTGAACTGTTTTATGTCTCATCCTAGACTTATGATACTATTTACATAAGAAACATTTAAGATCTCATAATTGGCTTTTTTTGGTCTCTTCTAACAAGTCAAAGTTCACCTTATTGTTGATTCATAACAAGAAATCCATAAGAAACAGCGAATTCCCAATTTTCTGAATATACCTTGATAAACTTATTTGTCATTACTGATACTCAAATCCATTTATTTTGAGAAAGTAATTCTAAATAAAATCACAATTCAAATCTCCATATGTGTATGTAAAAGTACCCAAGTTTATTTTCTGTACAATTTAGTTTTACTTACAGGTGTAGATAAGGCAACAATAAAAGTATCCAAAGAAAAACTAAATACAATTTCAAATATTTGTTTCCATGTTCTATCAGAGCCAATTCTATTCTGTTGCTCTTCATGCTTGTCTTATTGCTTGTCTTACTTTTCACCTTATTTGGTGTCCTGTGTTCTGCCTGTTTGTTGTCATTATTTCTGTCGGGTTTTTTTGTTTTTTTTTTTCTTTACTTTTTTTCCTTTTTTACCTTGCTTATTTGTCTTGTGTATAGCTTGTCTGTCACAATTATTTTGTCTATATTTTGTAATTATTTTGTCTATATATATTTTTGTAATTAAAAATAAAATGATTCTATTTGTAATGAAAACTATGAAGAATAGTTCAATAGGCTGTCCCATTCCGAAGGCTCCTTCGTATGCGGCCGACAAATGCATCCTTCTTTTCCCTGACATTGAAAGATACATTCGCGAACTATCATATCCCGAGGTGCATTGCGCATGAGGGGAACTTAGGGATATCGCAACGATTGGCTGAGGAATATACGTTATTTAAATGTAAGGATTTAAAAACTCGAACAGGTAAATGTTAAACTGCAAAAGCACAAAATTTTTTTGTTTTGTTTTAGGGAGCAAGGAGCAAACTGAGACCTTTATTAAACTGCTTGAGGGAAAATGAATGCCAGCGCCTGCAGTGAAGCTTCTCCTCCAATAACTGAAAAACCGAAAACAGCATATAAACTAAACTCAAAATTTCTGGCTCCAACATAACGTTTTTGCTATGGTGCAGGCGGATGTGTTACTGTATGGGGACGAGGGAAAGCGAGGATCGAGGACCCAAGTGCAAGGTGAGCAAGGACACCCCCTACCGGAAGCTGAGAGGGAATGTATATATATATATATAGTATTTGCCATAGAGACAGTATATTATAGTAGTATATAGTACAGTATATATATATGGACCAGAAGGTCCAGGGTTCAAATCCCACCTCTGCCAAGCTGCCACTGTTGGGTCCTTGAGCAAGGCCCTCAACCCACAATTGCTTGGATTGTAAGACTGTATCAACTGTAAGTCGCTTTGGATATTTGGATAAGGGCGTCTGCTAAATGCTGTAAATATAAATATATAATATAAATATATAATATAAATATAATATAAATATAAATATAAATATATATATATATATATATATATATATATATATATATATATATATATATATATATATACACATACATACATACACACATACACATAAACATATATTCTAGATGGAGAATTAACAGGACGATGAATGGAGGGACCGTATGAAAACGGGATTGAAATTCTAATTCTAATTCTAATTGAATCTGATTCCTGTTAACGAAGGGGCGTGTGCGCCGAATACTGACGGCAGGTGCCTTGGCGTGATTCATAGACCGACGCCGCCCTCTACGTTTCGGAAGAGGGGGTTGTAACAGGCTGTTTCTGTGACACAAACAGGAAATTCAATGCAGAGTATTTTATAATTTTTTAATTTCTAAATTTTTTTTTGAACAACAAAAACAAGTAAGTACAGACTTCTCGTAGAGGTAGAAGGAACAATATAAAAAGAAAAGTAGAGACAAAAAAACTAAGAAGACCAGGAAAAGCTAAGAAAAGGAGCAGCAAATACCTAAAACAAAAGGAATTTAGAAACATCAAGAACAACTTTTTTAGCATAATCAGAACTAAGACATTTCAATGAGGAGAAGTACCGCTTAAAGTCAGTTAGGAAACTGTCAAACAAGGGACAGAATCTCTCCACTTACAGAAATGCATGTAGTATTTAGCAAGCAAAAAAACAATATTGACCAAATCAGATATTTTGTTGTCAAGGTCATTGAAGAAGAACAAGACATTGTTAAAGTCTAAAGATTCCCCTGGACTATCACAAAAAGAACAACCTTCCATATCAAATTTAAACCGTTTGTGTAAAAAATCAGCCACAGGGTAAATTTTATTACAAATTTTAAAATGAGTTTCTTTAACTTTAGGTGAGACAGGCCATCTCAAGTATTTAGAGTTAGCATTTAATACTGTAGATGAATCTGCCAAGGCTGAAATCCTTCTATAACAATCATAAAACAGTCTTGATTTAAAGGCAGATGCAAGAACAGTATTATTACACTTTTTGTCTGTTAAGTTGTAATTACTTATTAATAATGTAGGAAGAGATGAAGTGACCTTAGTGTACAAAACAGTGTTTTTGATAAGATGGATTAGAGCCTCCAGAATAGCCTTACACAATTTTAAATATTCTTTACGATTACAAGCCAAATTATATTTAACCATGAAATCTTTGTGGTCTAACAGACAACCACTAGTGTCCATTAAATCAGTTACAAACAGAATAGCTTTCTCATACCATTCATTATTAAAAACTGATTTCCTGTTAACCAGTATTGTTCTGTTATTCCACAGCAAGGATCCATGTGGGGAAAAGTTGTGAGAGAAAATCATTTTCCAGAAGAACAAAACTTGTGCATGGATCTTACTTATCTCGAAATCACACCGTAGTAAAAAGTCCAAGTCACCAAGCTTTTTAAATAAGGCTCTAGGGATATGAAACCACATAGAGTTCGGAGAAGACATGAAGGATTTTAACCAGTTAAACAGGAACCAATTAATGCTTCAAAATCTAAGGCTTTGATACCACCCTGATTATAATCTTTAATAAGCTGAGATCTCCTTAAATAGTGAGTTCTACAGGAACCAATTAATGCTTCAAAATCTAAGGCTTTGATACCACCCTGATTATAATCTTTAATAAGCTGAGATCTCCTTAAATAGTGAGTTTTATTCCTCCAAAGAAAATGAAAAATTATTTAATTTGCCTTTTGGATAGTTTTTTTAGAAGTAAATACCGCCTGGCAAGGATAAATCAATTTAGACACTCCCCCAGCTTTGGAAAGAAGAACCCGACCAAAAATCATAAGATCTCTGGTTGACCAGTGACCCAGGGATTTCTTCATATCAATGACCCTTTTCTCAACATTGATCTCTTCTCTCCTAGCAGGGTCCTTAGAAATTGTAATGCCCAGATATTTCACTTCAGATTTAACTGAAATAGAAGCAACAGATTCTTCAGAGCAAGAATGAATTGGGAGCAGACCACATTTTTTGATATTGAGAAACAGACCAGAAGCACCAGAAAAGGATAAAACAGATTTTAGAGCCACATCCACCATCGTTTTATCTTTTTAAAAAATTGCAGTATCATTGGCAAATTGGCTTAATTTAAATTCCTTACCAAAAATTTCAATGCCATGCAAATTTGAATTTTTATGAATTAACAAAGTAAGCATTTGAGTTGTCAAGATGAATGAATAGTTTAGGAGAAATCGGACAACCTTGACGAATACCTCTTGACATACTGAAGCCAGAGGTCATACCATTACCAAGGGATACCGAACTACTTATATCAGTATAAAACATCTCGATTATATTACAGAATTTCTCCCCAAACTGTTACCGTTCGCCATATAAAAACGATGGCGAACCGTCAAAACTAAATAAGAAGGTTTGGGACCCAAGTGCAGTTAGCTCCAGATGGTAATAATGAACTGAAATAAATCAAATAAATAAAACAATAAATAATGAACTAAAAAAATGACCAAAAGAAAGAAAGAAAGTGAGACTTTGTGTGTGTCCACAAAACTGCCGAATCTGCGAGCGGACGCACACACACAAAGTTCACGGGTGCGCTCCAAGAAGCGCGGGAAGGCGCAAGAGGCGCGGCAGCGTTTTATACGCACTGGCGTGATTACACCTATGAGGACGCCTGCCTCTTGAAACGGGACCGAAATAAGGGCTACAAGGGCGGCGGCATATAAACACATTCACGGAAATTAAACGGAAAAAAATTCCCTTTAAACAGGGCTGAAATAAGTGCTACAAGCACGGTAGAATTCGAACACATTCAGGGAATTTAAACGGAGAAAAATATCCCTTTTAACAGAGCTGAAATAGGGGCTACAAGCGCGGTAGAGTTTAAAAGCACCGCAATGATCAAATGGTGAACACCTGTGATCAAGCAGAGCTGAGATCAGCGCTAGGAGCGCGTGAGAATTACAATGCAAAATATTAATTAAACAAATGGAAACTAATACAATAGTCAGGGAAAGAAAAATTCAATAAGGCGCCTGATAGCGCTGGGAGAGAGCTGAAAACCAAGCGCTCAGTGTAACGAGCTGAGCCCCAATACAATCGGCGACTGAGCTCTCTCTAGAAATCGCTCTCAACACAGAATCAGGGCTGCATGGAATGCGGAGTATGAGAGTGGGCATGAGAGTGTTGATGCGCTGTGCAGGCTTCAGAGACTGAATTTAATTTCTGAAAAAATGGACGGGAGCGGGGCACAGGCCTGCCGCTCGGATCCGAGGCTGAAAAGCACAGAGGAAGGCGGGACAGGCGAGGGACACGCAGGGGCACGCAACGCCGGGGCAAGCAAACCTCAATACGCCGGAGAGAAGCCGCGAACGGGCAGTAGGCATGATAACCTGGCCGGTTCTGACCCTACGCTAACACTACGCCCTGGATTACCTCCGAATGTCCAGATTCATACACCGGCTGAGCCCCTAAAGCGGGCCCAGTCTACCAAAGTCCCTAACACCGACCGTACCCGAAGCAACAGCGCGTATGAGACCCCCGAAACTCTCTTAACCCAAAAACCGTAGCGTCCCTAAGCACAGCAGGAAACCTGGCATAGACACCATGGGAATCAGTAGGATGAAGCCGATGGTGCGACGCCTGTCAGTGCCAAACAAAGCTCTTAAATAGAGCCACTGACAGGTGTGTGCAATCGTGCCGTAATCAAGTAATACAGGCACGATCGCATGGTCTGAGGATCCCAACCCATAGCTGGACCAGTACTGAACTCTACTGTCAGCTCGGCGGAATCCCCAGACTTCAGGAGGGATACTACACTACAAAAGGGATCAACAGTGGCCACTAGCGGCCACTGCGTACCCCCTGACACAAACCTCATATGATTCAGGGTTTCTGCAATAAAACAATGCTCCAAAGAATCGAAAGTTTTGTAGAAATCAAGGAATAAAATAAAACTGTCATTATCAATAAAATCTCTATAGTTTAGCATGTCGAGAATCAGTCTGGTATGAAAATGTATATGTCTTCCTTTCATAAAGGCCGATTGACATTCGCTTATAACATTGGCTAAACCTGTTACGGGGGGCCTGGGGAGGCGCACCGAAAAAAAGGAGAGATAACGGACTCAAGTGCGGGGGTCTACACTTCACGACCCAAAGGAGGGAAAACGTAAAAGAAATCCCGTCACTGAGCGGGAAGGCTACTGAAGACGGCCCGTCACGGGATTCGAGGCCAGAGTCACAGTCTCCGGGGGCGGGGAAGCTACCGCTGCACCACGGATCCTGTGACCTGAAAAGAGGAAA
>JAJAGP010004013.1:38430-59064 GCA_025084515.1 Ancistrus triradiatus | reverse complement strand
CCAAGTACACTGCTGTTCCAATTGTAGAATAACCGAACTGCGTTCTCCCGTCCTCTGGAGATGTACTCGCAAGTCGAACTTCCTAGTACAGACTTGGAAAGTACGCGAGCCGAAGTTCGCGTACTTGGTATTGAGAAACGGCCGTGTTTTGTAGTTAGAACACAGCCAAAGAACGCTCGTTTTTGGTTACATTGGAAAAGAATGGACGATTGAGCAAATGAAAAAAGGACTTTACTGACATTTTATCTGGAGTTTAACAGTATCATGGAGTTGTTTAGACGGTAAGTGAATTTTCTATGATAAAATCAAAAGTTATTTTACATCCTAAGTATATTTTAAAAGGTAAAATAGTTGAGTAGGAATTGATGTTTTGTAAACAAACATGGCGGACAGCTGTGTTTGGTATGTAATTTCTGGCGAATGGCTGCATGTAGACGGTTGAAAATCGGTATGCAGGTAGTTATAATAGTATTAAATATTTTGAGTTTGTGTTTTGGACTGTGTATTAAGAATGTTTTAAGTTATTAAGAATACAAAAAATGTCGACCTACTGGGCCCGTATACGGGCCCGCTAGGGGCGCTTCTGCAAATTCTGCAGTAAATAGTTTGCTATCTGTTTAGGTAACTTCAGAGCTTCCAATAGTGCATCAATGTGCTTACCATGATGGATTGAAGTTCCATCAGTTTTAACAAACCCTCTGGCTTTCCACTTTACCCCAAACAAATGACATACACCGTGTGCATAAGCCGAGTCTGTGTAAATGTTTGCAATCAAATCCTTAGCCAGCTTACATGCTTCCGTCAAAGCGATTATTTCTGCTAATTGGGCTGAACAAAGTTGTGGACAGGGCTCAGCTATTCTCACTATCATCTCTCCGTTAGTGTCCATTTGGACCACAGCGTAAGCTGCTTTTAATCCTTCCCTATCTCTGTAGCAAGAACCATCTACGAACAAGTTTACTTCCGCATCTGGTATTTCTTTTGCATTTAAATCAGCTCGTAGTTTACAATATTTGTCTACCTCCGACCAGCATTCATGAGGCTCACCATCATTTGTTGTCATTACAGACTCAGCTGGGTTTTTTACTTTACAAACCTTAAGTGTCACGTCCGGTTGGCTTAACAGCCTTTCCAGTACCTGGATTCGCGGTCCTGTAAGGACAGATCTACCCTTTTCCAGTAGTTCAACTATTTTGTGGTGCGTATGTATGTAAATCGGATACCCCATGGTAACCCTACTGGCCTTATCATACATTAGTGTAATTGCGCTAAGACCTCTATAGCAGGGAGGGAGTGCCTGTTCTACTTCTGAGAATTTACATGAGTAGTAGGCCACTGGTTGTTTTCTATTTAGAACCTTTGACTCTTGCATCAACACTGCAGTAGCAAACTCTTGATCATTTGCAACCAATCTGAACTATAACCAGTTAATCCTAGGAATTTCAGCATACCACGAACTGTCAATGGTTTTGGAGCTTTAGCAACTGACTTTAAATGATCAACTGAGATCCTTTTTTGTTCTCCTGAAATTTTCCGCGCCAAATACTCTACCTCAGTTTGACAATACTGTAGTTTCGTCAGTGAAGCTTTGAGCACCTTTTCTGCCAAACTTGTAAGCACTGTAACGGAATCATTATGACATGTTAACTCCTCAGGGGAACAAATCAGAATGTCATCGACATATTGGATCACTGTGCTCTTCAATTGTGGCAACACACTGCCTAATTCTTCTTTTAGCACTTGATTAAAGACATGCGGTGAATGTTTAAACCCTTGGGGAATACGCGTATACGTATACTGTTGTCCTCTAAATGTAAAGGCAAACAACGGCTGGCTTTCTACCGCTAGTGGGACACTGAAAAAGGCAGAACACAGATCGATCACAGTAGAATGGGTGGCTTCAGGTGGCACGTTCGTTAACAATGTGTGAGGATTTGGAACTTCTGCAACATAATCTTCCACTGTGTCATTTATAGCCCTAAGGTCATGCACCAAACGGTATTTCTGACCATCAGCTTTCAAGACCGGATGTATTGGTGTGTTAGCTGGAGAACGGATGGGTCTTAACACCCCTGCATTTATTAAGCTCTCTATTGTTTTAGCTATACCCTGTTCCGCTTCTGGTTTCAACGGATATTGGGGCTTACAAGGCAGATGACAGTTAGGCCTAATTCTGACTCTAACCGGTTGTGTCCCCTTAATTAATCCCACGTCGGTGTCATGTTGAGACCAAAGCTGGTTGGTCACTTTGGTCAACATGTCAGCTTTTAGGTCTATCTCCCTTTCCCCTTGATAGAGCTCAGTCTCAACGGGGATTTTCACTATCTGGGGTATCCCCAGAGTCGTGAAACTTACTGCTATCCTGATATAATTTCTATCTGCGCTAATGCTAACACAAGGGTGTTCTGTCTGAACATATTTTCTTTTAAGTGCTTCCCCAATCAGGGAACCTAAGTGCTTACTGTCATAACCTTCACTCACTAGTAAACCAATATGGGGTTTGGAATATATAAGTCCATAAGCCTTTTTCAAGTACTCATTGGGTTCTACACTAAAGGCAGCTCCTTTTCGACCTATGTAAATTGCTGAGGCTTTAAGTTGCACGGACTTGGGCTGTTTTGACAACCATTGACTGTCACGATCAGGGTCGTCGTCGTCTTCTTCATAATACTGGATTGTGCAGTGTTTCGGTGTGGCTGGTTCGCGTGCATTGCAAAGTTGTGACAGAACAAACTGCTTCCAAGGATGCAAAAGCCTTCTTTACCTCTTGATCTATCTGTCCGAGCCAATAAACAGTTTCGTACCAGGCTCCCTTCACTTCCTTTGTTTTGCGTAATGGCATCTGGAAGCTAGGCGGATCACATGAGGTTAAGACCACTCCGTCCGGAGTGCACAGAATTTTACAGTTTAATTGGCACAAGACATCTCTTCCCAGTAGGTTAACTGGGGTACTAGCAGATACCAATACAGCTACTTTTACCTCATGTTGTCCAACTTGAATATTAACGGGGTTTGTTATGGGGATCAGCTGCGTTTGTCCCGAGAATCCAATGGTCTTAACAAATTTTTCAGACAGGGGAAGATGAAGGGCTTCATGAGGTTTGATGCAGGTATGGACCGCACCTGTATCAACCATCATCTGTATCTTTTTACCTTCAACGTGAACCTGCAGCATGGGTTCATCTTCGGGCCTCTGACTGATGACAGGTAGCTGCCCCTCCCCTTTTTGGTTCTCTGGGCACCGCTACTACCCCTCCGGTCTCCCTTGCCAGGGATTGGCCGGACCTGCTTCTCCTTGTTGCATTCGTGGGACTTGTGGTTACTGCTGATATTCTTGCTGATATCCCATCTGATTTCTTTGAGGTTGAGGGTATTGGTTATACTGACCTGGATACCCCCTTGATCTTGTCTCGGTGGCTTTCTGCATTCTCTGGAGATGTGTCCTCTTGAGCCGCAGTTCCAGCAGATGATGCCTCTTCCTCCATAACCTCCTCTAGGTTGTCCACCGGCTCCCCTGCCTCTGGGTGCCGTCTGATAGATGATCACTGGCTGGGGCTGTATCGGTGCAGGGGGATGACTTTCCACTTGCACGTGGGGCACGGGCTGTGGCATTGTTGCAACTGCTTGGACAGCCTGGCTGACCGCTTCTTTTATGGCCTCCTTGAAATCCGGCGTCTCCTCTGTTTTCTCTCCCTGCACAACTGGAGCCTGCAGTTTTTTCTTGGTGTTGCTGAGTTGAAGCTGCGTCAGTTTTCTGTTCTGTTCCAAATCCAGTTCTTTGAGACGTTGTTCCTGTTTCCTGTATCTGTCACATGACCCACGTGTTCGCAGAACAGGTTCAGTGGCATTGATTTCAATCCTACCACTTCTTCCAGCTTGTTGACAACCCCGAGCGGCAATCCTTTCAGCAAGTTCTCTCTGCAGACCACTCTCAACAGGGGGTCGAGTTAAGATTCTTTCTCCAGGTCTTGTTTCCAGCGTCTTGTGTGGTAGTGTATATACTGGCTAATGCTCTGCCCATCTCTGATTGGGTCAGCATACAGCATGTCAGGTCTCACTCGGGTTGGGAATCTTGTCTTCAGTGCCTCACAGATGCTCTCTCTGACCTTACTGAAGGCATAACTGTCATACGCATGATCCACATCGGTGGCTATGTCATCGAGGCCAGCTTCCTGCAATACCTCTTTTGTTGTAGGCAGCCCTCTCGTTCGGGCCAACAAAGCTTTCACATCCCCCACAGCCAACGCGGTTCCCTCTGTCAGCTCTTCCAGCTTTGCAATCCATCGATATGCACCTTCAGTAATGTCTGGCAGCTTTCCCATTAACACTTCTGAGTCTGTCGCTAACCAAGGCACATACTGTGCAGTCCCTCTTTTCAGGATTAAAGGAGCGTGTATCTTTGTTTCTGTCTCTTTGCCACTTTGTTTCTCTTAGAGCAATTTATCCAGATGCTCATGTCTTTCCTGAATCAGCGCTGAGGGCTGTTTTCTCCGGGATTGCTGTCTTGTTGTAACTGTGCTTGTCTTGACTTTCGGGAACATCCCCTGTGCTTGGTTCCTTCTCTGCTCCCGATTCGGGGTCGTCCCTTTCGTCTTCATCTTGTTCGTCTTCATCATCAATTTCTAAAATCACTCGGGCTTTCGCCTTCCAACCTCTGTACTCTTGCATCTCTTGCTTTTCTTTCTCCAGTCGCTTCTCCCGCTCACACAAGTCATGCTCTGTCTTTCGTATCCACTTCTCAATTATTTTCTTCTTTTCCTCCAATTCCTTCAAAGCCTCTTCCTTTGCACGTTCTTCTTGCTGACTTCTGTTACTAATCTCCTCTCGTTGTGCTTGCAAGGCTTCCAGCTGTTGCAGCCCTTCGGGCTTTTCGGTCTCGTAGCTGTTCCTCAGTTGCTGAATTGCGTCTAATGCTTCTATATACTGGGCCGCTGCCTGGGCCCTTTCTTCACTGCTGATGAGGGCCTCTCCGTGCATCTCAATAACCTGCTGTATGCATTGTTGGGCAGGCTGGGGGTCAGGTGGAGCTGTAGGAGCTACATATGGCGGGGGACTCTCAGCCTAAAAAGCCTAGCTAAGTGAAGTTCCCTAGCTCGCTTTAATTTCCGTTTATTACTTTTATCGGTTGCTTTATACTCTTTAATATCCCGTTCCAATCTTGCACACATTGCATCATTCCAGGTACCACCCCTAGGCCAACGATACAAAAATTGTTTAGTACACTCAGCCCATTTTTTGTCATACTCTTTCAAATCCTTTTCCAAGGCAGGGTTTTCTTTAATTAACAGGTCCAAGACCGTCAACTCGCTGTGCTTACTCAGGGACCTACTAATATTACCTCAATCACACTATTGATGCAAATCTCAAAGCTGTATTTGTGCCAGCCATGACTCTACTTTACGTTCACTTGTTGCGTTTTCAATCTGCACGACCCCTGGATGTTTTAATAGTTCTTTTGAATATGTGGAGTGACTGGACCATAAACAAGAACCAACTCCCCAAATCTCTATGATTATTACGCTAAACTTTTCTACCCTCAACCACTTATAACTGGCATCACTCGCATCTACTTTTACAAGAATGGTCTTTAGTTCAAAACCATTTAACAATCTGTATATTCTGGTCTTGCTCCCTACAATGTGACACTCCCTATTTCCTTTAAACCCTTTCCAGTCTGGGCTGCAGGTTTTAATTGCGTCTGCACTATCTGCTATTTCTTCCTCTGTCCACGGTTCTAATTTAACAAAATTACGGCCTTCCCAGGCACTGAATTTATAAAATGGTAAGGCTACTGTGTGTAGATGCCTGTGTTCTGTTCTATCTCTTCGTCTGACCTTTTTTTACCTTTAATCCCCTTTGCATCTATGCAATTCATAAAAGAGACACAAATAGTAAATAACGCTTTAACCGTTTATTCTCCAAGATTAGGCACAGCAACCTGTCAGTGAAAATAGTTAACAAAGATGTATATCTCTCGAAAGCAATTTAAAAAGAATGCAAAAATGCAATGAAGGAACAGTATTTTATTTTATAATCATAAATGCATCAGGCTTAAGCACACCCTATGTCATTCAGTCTACAAACTGTAAATTATAAAGTCAATCACTACTTACAAGCTCTGAAGTCGCCCCCTATCAGGAGAAGCCAAGGGATACAAGCACTGAAGTCACACCCTATGGGAGGAGCCAAGTGAGCCTGTGGGCGGAGTGAAGCACAACACTGATTGGTTCTCAGTTCACAGTTGACACATGCGCAATGTCACTCTCAGTTTGTCCGCTCATGGGAGCTGATCTCACCGCTGGAATCTCAGCTCCGCTGTATTACGGATTTTTAACTCACTCAGCTACGTTAAACAACCTTAATTCTAATACTTAGATAACAAACCATTCAAATTTATGCAAAGACAGTGGTTAAAAACCAATTATTAAACACTTTAAACAATTTACACCAAAAGCAACTTTATTTTCTCTCACAGCGCACACCGGAATTCCAAGTGCACACACGTAACCCACAGCGCACACACTTAAGCTTCCACACACTCTCTGCACAGGACCACAAGGTCAAACTCCCTCACAGCCTCTCTCTTCCTCAGCTACAAGATACTCAGCCTCAGCCCCTACATCGAATTTTACACATTAAACTTCAGAAATCACCTAAACACCACACATGACGTCATATCACACAAACACAAAATTAACTAAAAATGTGGGACGAGAACAGCCAGAACCCCGTGCCTCATCACTTTAAATTACTGCGCTTTCCGTTTATCCTTATTCTATTTCCATAAAAACAAAAAACTCGGGACAGTGTAGCTGTTTAACCCAGCATCCATCCTCCTTTCAGTTCTTCATCAACTGAGCTACGCGCACTTAGGCGAAGACAACTTAACACTCGGGTCGCATCTCAAGATGATTCTCACCATCTAAGTCGTAATATCCCCGTAACACCCCGCAATGTTGTGCAAACAGCACAATTTTTATGCTGCGCAATCAACACCCAGTTCGGCACGAGGCCAAAAAGTTTCTCTAAACGACCTGTGATCACGGCGATCGCCTAATTCCCCCAAACCTTTATTATTACAACTGGTATTATTTCATATAATTACCAAGTCTTTGAAACACGCCCTGCATTAGTCCTTCCCTTTCACTCTTCATCACTGGCCAGTTCTCACTTTATCTCTTCAAAACTCTTATCTCTATTATTCTTACCTCTTTTAAGTCTGCAGCTTTCTCAAGGATCCTACAACACACATGACATAACAGAGACAACACATAACATAGAAGCTGTCCAGTTCTCCATAACAATTTACCTCAATCCGCAGGTTCTTATACTTTGAAATTTAGCCTATATTTGCCTAAAACACTCTTACCATCCAGTCTTAAGACAACATCTCCAAACAAGCACAAAATTTTGCAAGCATAAACTGCTCACCTGGTGGCCACCTTTTGCAGTTATCTGAAGACGGGTCCCAGGCTGGAATGTGGTGTCCGTAGAGTTGACTATTCAGATCCCATCCTCTTTGCCACTTTATCTGCCGTATATCTTAGCAGATATGCAAAAGAATCAGTCCAAAATCAGGAGTCGAACAAATGAACAGCTTTATTGAGATTGGCTCGAGCAAAAATCAAGATGGACCGTATGCCACACAAGACAGTCAGCCACGATCTGATATCCAGTGATCCCCAGGGTCCTTTTATATCAATTTTACCCGGTCCTATCATAACAACGCCACAGTTATCTTCAAAATATGCCCATCTGGCCTGCTTTGAAGACAATGGTGAAATTTCTTCCCATACACACTTTTTTATATATCAATGGTTACTCTCCTTCTGTATCAAGTAATATTTTCACAAAATAATACTTAGCCGTATACATTGCGTGGTTATGCCAAATAATTATGCTCTAATGCACAATTAATCATTAATATGGCTTGTCCACTGTCCAAACATTCAGCATCCTACATATGTAACCACCCCTCCTTCTTCCAGGTTCTGGGCAACAGAATTGTTTTTGGAACACTGAATTGTTTTTGGAACACTGTGTAAGGACATAGAAATAGATCAGAAACTCAGTTGATTGACAACCTACTATCAAGGTTAATTGCCAGATGTCTTAGAATCGGAGCTCTAGTCAACTTCTTGTTTGAATATTTTACATAACATACTGGGCACTTCTGCAAGCTATTCTAATAACAATCTGGGTTACCTCGGAGGACTCAGACCATATTTGGGGAACTGACAGTCCAAGCCAACTTGAGGCCACTTGTGTATAATTCCTTAGCAGCGCGGAAGAAACAGAATCAGGCTTCTAGTACTTACAACTGAAATTATTTTTTTCCACTTATAATGGCTTTCCTAAATAGGTGGTGTTATTATGTTACACTCAGTCCTAATGAACTATATGATTTACTCGAATGCTCACACTAGTTGTGTACAGTCGTATGAAAAAAAGTTTGGGCACCCCCTGATAATTGTCAGCGGAGTGGTTTTCTTTATAAAATCATTGTTGGTCCAGCCTCAGCAATTTCAGGTTAAATATATCATATAGCAGATGAACACCGGGATATTTGAGAAGTGAAATGAAAGTTTATAGGGTGTTACGGGAAAGTGTGCAGGTAATTATTCAAACAAAAATTAGCAGGTGCATAAATAATTTGGGCACCCTTGTCATTTGAATACCGTTAGCACTAATGGGTGGTGTGTGAAGTTGTGTGGGGAACAACAAAAAGTGGGTGGGTAAAGCGCCATTGACCCCGGGATCCGACAGACACAAGGGAAGGCCAAACGGGTGTATCACACTTGTCCTGGGGTGGGGGAAGGGGGGGGTGGGGGGGTGTGGTGTGCCCAGGTGGGGAAAGGGTGGTGGGGCGGGTCTTTGCTGGGGCGTGTGGCCAATTGGAAGTTTTTCTCACTCCAATGAAAAACCACAGGCCACAGTTCTAGTTAAGGAACTACCCCGAAGTGGCAGAGCCAAGAAAAATCTCAGATAGGCAGAGGGCGAAGGAATGGTGAGAACATTCATAGTCAAGCCCACAGACCACCTCCAAAGACCTACAACCTCATCTTGCTGCAAGATGGTGTCAGATGTTTCATCGTTCAACTATTACAGCGGCACTTTGCACAAGGGAGAGGCTGTATGGGAGAGTTAATGCAAAAGAAGCCTTTTCAGGTGGGGGTGTGGTGGTGCAGACACGCCACAAAACAGAGTCACTTGGAGGTGTGCTACAGCCACATTTGGGCAAAATCCAGCTTCATTTGGGAATAAAGTGCTGTGTACTGATGAATGAAACTAAAATTGAGTTATTTGGACATAACAAGGAGCGGAAAAGGAACACAGCATCCCAAGACAAACACTTGCTACCCACAGTAAAATTTGGTGGCGGTTCCATAATGCCCGCGGGACTGTGTGGCCAGTGCAGGTACTAGGAATCTTGTTAAAATTGAGGGTCGCATGGATTCCAGTTAATATCTCCAGATTCTTAAGAACAATGTTCAAGAATCAGTGACAAAGTTGCACCGAGGCCAACGACCCCAAACCCTGCTCATAATCTACTAAGGCATTCATGCAGAGGAACCAGTACAACGTTCTGGAATGGCCATCTCAGTCCCCAGACATGAATATTACTGAAAATGTGGGCTGTCCATGCTTGGAAACCATCAAAGATGACTGAACTGGAGATGTTTCTAAAGAAGAATGGTCCAAAGCACCTTCAACCAGAATCCAGACTGGAAGCTGTAGGAAGCGTTTAGCGGCTGTTATTTCTACAAAATGAGGATCTACTAAATATTGATGTATTTTTGTTCTGTTTTGGGCGTGCCCAAATTTATGCACCTGCCTAATTTTGTTTGAATAATTACTGCACACTTTCTGTAAATCCTATAAACTTCATTTCACTTCTCAAATATCACTGTGTTCATCTGCTATATGATATATTTAACTCAAGTTGCTGATCTGAACAACCAATGATTTATAAACTAAAATCATGAAAATTATCAGGGGTGCCCAAACTTTTTCATACGACTGTAGTTACTAATTGTAGCACAGAGCACACAGCTCTCAAGACAGAGACGAGCCCACAATTAAAAATGATTACACAGGAATGACTTCTAAGGAATGATTTCTAATTAATGATTAATATGATTTCTACGTAATTAATATGACTGAATAAACATGCAAAATAATGAAATGAATAATAATGAATAATAATGAATAAACATGCAAACTGAATAACATATGAAAAATCCCATTGAGGCTACCACAGTTCTTAAATAGCCAAAGGAAGCAGGTGAGGATCATTAGCTGTAATCATCCGCTTTACTGACGAGGCGGCCGATTACAGAAGCTTCCAGGGATGCCACCGGCAACCCCCTAGCGGCAAAAGGTGGCACCCCTGACAGTGTATTATTATTATTATCTGTCTTTTGTAATAAATTCACTGTTACTCCTTTTTTATACTAGTCTTATAGTAGTCCTTTCTAGACAGATAATGTGAATGTAATAATAGATCTCTTGAAAGCTGCATAGTTAGGCATGTTAAGGGTCAACCTCTGCCATATGTACAGACTAGATCTTGATATGATTCTAGCTGGCACGTTGATAAAAAACCTCTGAACTAACTTAATGAATTAATACACTAGATATGTTGTAACCGACCTCTGACAGACTTAAATAAGGTGTAATATTGCGTTATATAATATACACTGAGTTTGCACGTCGGTATGAACCTCTGAACTAGAGTAACATATTAATAGGAGATAACTATTAAAGTTGGATGCTGCATTACGGAATCGTACGCTCCTTAGCGAGCGCAGATTGTCCGCTCAACCCTGCAAAATAATAAAAGCGACCAAACAGAACCGGAAAAGAGAAGGAAGCGCGGGGGTTCTGAAAAGAGCAGGGGATGAGACGTGTGAGGTCTCGGCGAGACGTGTGAGGTCTCTATAGCACGCTTTGCCAGCGAGTCCTTATAATAACCACCTCAGCAAGGATCGGGGCTTACGGAGCGTGCCTGGGGTCGAATGATCCGCCAGCTACTGCCTGTGGCAATGCGCTTAAATAGCCAAAGGCAGCAGCTGAGGATCATTAGGCTGTAATCAGCCACTTTACTGACGAGGAGGCTGATTACAGAAGCTGCCAGGGATGTCACCGGCAAAGGTAGCTCAAAGCTACCCCTAGTGGCCAACGGTGGCACCCCTGACAATTACTTATTGTTCTTCTACTGGTCTATTTAAAGTTGTGGCTCATTAATAATCAGATTGTACCTAATAGTCTATTCATTTTTCATTGATCATTCCTGCTACTCTTTTGTGTTTTCAGTTTTGTGTATATTTATTAATGATGTTTAATATTGATGATCAACTGTTTTATTGTTTAGGTTGCCATTTATTTATTTTATTTTATTTTTATTTTTTAACTAGTCCGACACTACATTTTGAAAATTAACCTTTGTGGCTAACTCTGGCTAATTTACAGTAATCTATCCTTTATTCAGCACTGTCCTGTCAAATAAGTAAATAAATTAAACTATGTCGTCCTGAAAGGCTAGAACCTCTAGATTATTTATGCTTCATCGCCTTTGTATTAAAATAAGACTTAACTGTCAAGGACTAACTCTTATAGAGTAATTCCACAAATGTAAAGAGAGAGAGAGAAATTGTAATTGGTGTACTGCAAGCAACACTTCAGGTATTGCTGATGATTAGCGTTGATCCACTTTGTCCAGTAGTAGATCAATACTTCAGTTTCTGTTGTTCCTCAGTTACCTATTAGATAGAATAGCTTCAAAGCAAAAACAAGAAAAAACAACAAACAACAATGACATCCTACACTGGGGGCCCCCATTTCTATGTAATTACTCACACATAATATCTGTTAAATTCATTTGCACATTCACATTTATCATCAGTATCATTAACAACAATCCATGGATTTCTGGAACTCCTAGAGATAGGGAAAAATGTAGATGTTATTTCCTCCAGTCCAGAGCAATGTTTACATCAACCTGTAACAACAAAAAAGATGTAACATTAGCATGGTCTCATACAAAATATAATCATATGTTCCAGCAGAGATTTCTTATTTTATTCCACCTTTCATATGTACATAAATTAATTACCTTAAAAAATAAACCCATGTTCAGACCCAATCAGCCATGCCCAAATTAATCATACCTCATACTGAGTAACATGAGTTACTAATTTCTGCTTACAATTTAAAACATACAAGAGCAGTGTTTGATACAGTTTAACTTTACCATCATGCGTTTAAAGTGTTAATAAATGTTCTGATCTCAACTCAAACGCTCTGACGATCAGCTGATCATATGGGAGAACCAAAGAACAGGTCAGTGATTGGTCCTTAGCTAGACCGTTTGCACATGCGCAGTTTATTCTCGTCTCTGCTCCTTTAGAGGAAGGCCTAACACAGAGGTCCGTAATCTGCGTCACAGGGACACAGAAAAGTTCATCTCATTCACAGAAAGCTCAGTCTGCTCCTTGGTGTCGCACAAAAATCACCCAGTTGAATTAAAATAAAGTTATTGCTGTAGCCTTATCAGATGTGCAAGTTGTTTAAATGACAAAATCCAAAACATAACCAAGCCCTCCCTCACTTAATCTTGGGCAGAGAAATTGTTTTGAGTACATCTTGGTAGTGTACCAGGCGGGCACTTGATTGACAGGCCTTATCACAAGGTCACTGCCCAGAGTTATGTGGTTACCCTGGAAGCTAAACTAAAACCATTGTAACTATTTATCTCTGAAGGACAAAGCTTCTCACCAAAAACACTAGGCCCAAACAGGCCTCTAATACGATGCCTCTAATTCATAGTTTCAAATTATTCAAATTATGGCTGTTATATTTGTATATATGGTTATCATTATTTTGGAATATATAGTTACAACTATTATGAACCTTCTGCATTAATTTCTCATTCAACTATTAACATAAGGCCTATTAAAGAGCCTAATCACTTAACTCTGGGAATCTCTGAGACCAAAGATCCAGACACCTGCTCGACCTTGGAGATAAGAACACACAGCTCTCAGTACAAAACACACAGCTCTCAAGACAGAGTGAATTAAAATAAAAAATTAAAATCTTATGGTGTTAAAGTCAAACTATTATGTTCTTTTACAAACGAAGGTGATTACACATAAATGACTACTACTTAAAGATTAACTAAATATGTGAAGATATGTATGAATGTGATTAACTACATGGGGTTATGTGTACTTAATGATTAACACAAGTGATTAACTATTGCAAACTATATCATGAATAAAGAGAAAACATATGAGAATACATGAAAACTTATAAGGAAACACAGTAAAACTACTACATTATCCACGATAAACACATTAAAACTACAAACCATCGCCCTACGGTATTTAAAAGAACTACAAAAATGGTGGCGCTTACAGCACATAGCGACTGGAGGTTTAGTGCCGCGATTTACAAGGACGTAAGTCAACAATATACTAAAAAATATGTCTAGTCTATAAAAAGTACTTATGATATAAGATCTCAGAACTTAAGAAAGTTGAATATGATAGAAATAGATTCGCTCGCAGAAAGTTTAGCGCGGTAGCGTTCTATTGCTTAGAATACGTAACAGGTTCATGTTCACAGATACTCACATCTACTATAGGATCCGCTTACTGACCATGTGCTGTTATTCCTCTAATCACTGCTTCAGGTGAGCACTTTGTTATGGTTTTATCTGTTTACATTTTACACAGTCTTTTATTACGTCTGTACTTTTTAAATGTTTCTATTTTCTTTCATCTTACTGTTTTACAATTGACTTTTATTATTATACTTTTATTCTTTTGTTGTAAATTCTCTTGCTTGTGTAAAGCACTTTGCAAAATGTTTGAAAAACTACTTAATAAAATCTTTTATATTATTAAAACCGTTCTGGCCGAATTTATGTTTAACCTCTAGGTTTATGTTTATAAATAAGTTCCAACACTTTTAAATCAACTCCGTTCAGCATTATCGACCTGTGTTAGGTGTAGTTTTAAAACATACTGTACCCACAGACTTTATAATTCTCCTAATCAGAGCCCTTAAACGTATAGCTCACAAATTCTATATATATTGTTTATTTTATTTATTTCTAAATGACCTTTCTCAAAATCTATCATATACTAAACTTATTTACTGGTCTAATATAGGAAATCTCATATTTTCAGCCAATACATAGGTAGAATGGGACCGTTTTGAACAGTTCAAGTTTTCTGTCACCCTTTACTAGAATATTAATGTCCATACCTTACAACATTTGTATAATCCATTGATAATATATACTAGCCTGATATCATTTAAATGCTGAGGTTTTTTTTTAAAGTTTACAATAACAATGATTTATCAACACAAATGTAAATTATGCTTCTTCAACCAACTAATCAAACTCCAAATATTTTAAAGACTATTTAGGACAGGATTTCCCTTGTACTTTTTGTGGTTCATCCATAAACAAACTTTTGCGTACCACACTTCCATAATTATCACACATTACAGCGTGTCGAGCGTTACTTTATTTTCAATTTTAATTACGTCTACCTTTATTAAGTTGGTTCTTATATTAAATAATTAATATATCTTATTTTTACATCCTCTAATAATGCACTCTGTTTTAAACCCTTTCCAGTTTACTTAAATATCTCTGTAATGTATTGTATTTTAATTCCCGTCCAGTTTCACACACACAAATCACACATACACACAGCTGCAGCTCAACTCAGTCGCTCAAGGTCAGACTCACAAAAGTCTCTCGCACCCACACTCAGATATCGCTCCTAGTTTTCTAACACTTAAACATTACACATTAAACACAGAATTAACTAAATTGTGGGACGAGAACAGCCAGAAACCCCGTGCCTCATCACTTAAAGTTACTGCGCATTCCATTTTTCCATTTATTATTCCATTTCCATTCCATTTCCATAAAAATAAAAAACTACGGGCCGGCTTAGCTGTTTGTCCCCAGCATCCATCACTCTTCCAGTCCTGTCTAACTGGGCTCCGCGCGCTTAGGCGGAAGAACTTCACACTTGGGTCGCAGCTCTAAATGGTTTCCACCATCTAAATTGTAATATCCCCGTAACACCCCTCAATGTTATGCAAACAGCACAAAGTTATGCTATGCAAACAACACCAGGTTAGGTACGCGGGCAAAAGATTTTTCTAAACGACTTGTGATCACGGCAGTCGCCTAATTCCCGCAAATCCTAATTATCACAACTGGTATTATCTTATATAATTACCAAGCCTTTGAAACACGCCCTGCATTAGTCCTCCCCCTTCACTCTTAATCACTGGCCATCTCTCACTTTATCTCTTCAATTTCCTTATCGCTATTTATTCTTACCTCTTTAAGTCTGTACCTGCTCAAGGATCCTACAACACATATGACATGACATACAACACATAACATAAATATTGCCTGCCTCTCCATCTACAAAAATCTATCCCTTAATTTTACAGGGTTCTTAATACTTTGGAATTTAGCTTAAATTTAGTTTAGACACCTGTTACCATCCAGCTTCGAGACAGCATCTCCAAACAAGCACAGAAATAGTAAGCATAAATAGCCTACCTGTGGCCACTTTCTGTAGTTGTCTGGAGACGAATCCTCAGCCGGATGTGTTGTCTTCCATTCCAGCCGTTGTCCAAATCCCAGCGGTGCCTCCAACTTTCTGTCGTGGTTTTTTGACAGAATGCATGCTGCTCACTTAATCAAAACTCACACTCAAGCCGAATCAAAGTTTCAGTGGAAAAGCAGACCATTTTATTGCAAGCAATAAAGGACATCATCACACCGCAGCAGCAGTGCAGAGAAGCCAAAGAGCCACAAATCTCTGGCCCTTATATACAATTCAGTCAAGGTCAGACATTATGTCATTGTTTTTTCCCCCAACTTTCCCCAACTTTCCCGAACAGCAAGAACACCTGCTGCCCAGGCGCCACTCTTATCTCCTCTCGGGTCATCCTGACCTGGCATGTGTGAAGACGAGCTTTATCCCAGATTTTAGATTCAGCATCAAATCTCTAATTTCTACATATAAATTGTATTCAATTCTTACATAATTATATTAAATCCAGATCACTATTAATCTCTGTGAACATAAAAAGACTTTAAACTAACACTTTAACACCAAAAATATAGTTATTCATCATATGCACTTACAGAATAAAAGGATCACTTGGAATAAATTTGCTTATTAATCAAATTACAAATAATTGATCAATTATACACATGAACATGTAAAATAACCCAAGTTACTGGAGTTTAGAGCAAGTCTCTGTATAAAAAATCTTACTCACACACATACCCACACTTCGCAAAACTGCTGAACACTTTCAAGGCCAAAGAACATTTTGTACTTTCTCAGTTAGGCTGAGACGCATATGCACAATCATGTCTTAAAGAGACTTCGTCTGAACGAGTGACATCACCACAATTAGAAATGCAAATATATCAGATGTAAATAATTATATGGGTACAAAATTGTGTGGCCCCCGCAGCCACAAAGGCACATGTGTCCAACAGATCCTCAACATTCCCCCCTTGACATGGCTAGTAAGCCACGTCACCTAACTATGAGTTTCCCCTCATACCGTACGTAAGAAATAATAACTCAATTAAACTTTTCATCAAATCATACATAGTTATCACAATTAGCATGACCAAACTGGAACTCTACCTTCAATTAATAATGATTAAAGTTATAAATCAATAACTATAAGACCAATTAAATGCTAACAAATGCATCTGTCATCCCTCATTTAAAATTCAATAAGTTGTCAATTGTCTCCTTCAAAAGCTTCAATTTGTCTGCGTCTTTTCATAAAACACGAATTAAGTTATAAATGTTACATGTAAAAATAAAGATAGTGGTTAGACATAATTTTAGAGCCCTTAGTCCCCTATTACAATCTATGATTTGTCCTTCATTGATCATTTCAAACAGTTAAGAATAATTTATATAATCACCATATATACTAAAAAGAAAAAGGATCTATGTTCTGTTATCATACTTACAATAATCTTAGATACTTAAACAGCTGGTGTTTTAATTTATGATTACAAATATCAGTACGTTATTATTATTTCACATTCAACTAAAATGTTAATGTCAAACCATGGGTTGCCTGGACACCCGCGCATTTACACAGCCCTAAAGCTGAAACGACAGTCAGCATCCCTGCAACTCATGGCTGCCTCTAAATTATTATTATTCAGCAAATAAGCTGTTCCTCAATTTGACCCACCAAAGTATATTCCAAGCTAGGTCTAGCATTCAGATAACATCCAACTTAAATCTGCACTCCTCAGTGGACCAGGAATCTATTTAAGTACATCGATCAGCTTAAAAATTCATTGTTACTTGTCTCAGACTTCCAGATTTCAATTTGACCTCATGCTCCAGTTGTCATTTCTGTACCACACCCCCCTTGTGGCCCTTTCATATCAGCTAATATCACATAAACAAATGAACATTCATACTGATTCTCTATCCCTTTCTCATGTCTACCCATGTTCTATTACGTGTCTTGCAAATCTGTTCTGTTCAGTTTAATCCATCCATTCACTTTAGTATCTCATAACTGGGGTCTTCTGCCAGTTCTTGTTGTCGTTGCTGATGTTGGTGTTATTGCTCTGGATCAGGTGGATGTGTTTCTGGTCCTTCCTCAGCTTCCTCCTGGGACTCTTGTAATGCCAAGGCTCAGTGGTTCAGGTGACATCATGTCGATGCTCATTCCACTTGCACAGTCGTAGATGTTGCCCTTCTTTGCCAGGTCTGGACCCTCTCTCCTTGCAGATCTTACTTTTGTTCTGGAGACCCTTGCGTAGACACAGTCTCCTGGTTCCACCTCTGGCTCCTTGTTCTCCTCCAGTACTCTCTCTCTCTGTTTTTCCCTGCTTAAATAGCTGTTTGTATTTTTAATAAATTCTAAAATTTGAGTGTGGTACACACATCCCAATCTTGGTCTAATTCTGCTACAGTTTTTGTTAAATTAGTCTTACTACCTTATCACCAAATTAAATTATTTCCGTTATCTGAACTAATCATTATTGTTATTCCAAATCTCAAACTCCCTTTCTAACATTGTTCTTTATACAAATTTCACATCTGTCTAGGGTTACATCCACAAATTACTGTAAATTTGGTACCCAAAATCCCCTTTTTGCGATATTTGTAATTTTCCTCAATAATTTTCTCACTTTTCACACTACCAAGTACCTCCCCCCTTGTGCAATGGCCAACACCATGCACACCTATAATGAACAATGAGAGTAGACTGATTGGTGCAACTGCAAGGCCACTGTCATTTCTTCTACATTTTTCTGTATCCTTCCTTATTTTCTGCTTTTATTATATTTAAACTTCTCAATGTAAATTATGTATGTTAGTGTTATTGCTGAGTCAATTCTACTAGCTACCTGTTTGGGCAATTTTAGACCTTCTAGTAACGCACTAATAAATTTGTCATAATCTACTATCAACTATATCAGCTTTATAGTATGGCACCTTTCATTTCCAGTCAATGTTCAGATATTTTCATAATTTGTGTTTCATTCTGGACACAAATGGTGTACCTTGGTCACTGTCAATCTCTATAATTATCATGCCTAACCTAGTATTAATTTCTTTTCTTTTTAAATGGGAAAAAGGTGTTCTCTTTTAAGATTATTATCATTAGTGTTATTATTTATTCATTATTATATTTTTCTTTTATACTTACTAAAAGATATTTTCGTATACTGGAAGCTGAGTGATACCAATTTGTAAAATTTCTTTTCACTGTTTTATATAATTTCAGTCTAAAATAGGTCTACTCAATTTTCTCACATCTGCCAATTCAATTTGTCTAAGCATTTTAGTCACTCTACCTTAATACTCCCTCATATGGACCAAATATTCACCAAATCTTGCACCATGCCAAATGCATAACATCAGTCTGGATAGATCATGAACCAATGTCCCACTAAATATTTGCTTGATCTCAATGTTTTTGAATACTGCTCGATAATAAGACTTTTGTAACCATCAGCTCTCTTCAACGCAATCGCAGGTCATTTCCTGCCTTCCTCTTGGCAATGTTCAGCATTCGTTCCATGTTGTGCTGTGGCCAGTACTACGGCTGTGCCTGCCTTAGGTTGTCCCGATTTCATGGTGGGATCTTACCCGTCATTGACTAACCAGCCTCTCACCGGCCATTCAGCAGATTCACTTGTACAGGAGGGAAGAGTCAGAAATGGCATTATTACCGACCAGTATAGATATTAATACTGTAATTTTCAATTTTTGCACAGACACAATCTGTGTCTTTAAACAAGTGCCATTGTTAAATATTCAAATTAAACATCAAGTCACGGCCCAGCAGACCTCAGTGGTACATTTACAAAATGTACCAAAATTTGCATAAGGAAAATAACTTTTTTATCCATAAAAAATGTGATGTCATAGCAGATAGGGAGTCTTGAGGTAGAGATTAGAATTACCAATTTCACCTATAAGCTAGAAACAGATCCAATATCAAATAAATTTTTTCACTAACTTATGAACGCATGGCTCCAATGGCCAGGGAAATCTTTTATTTCTATTAAATTATTTTATAATCACTGGTAATGATTAAGGCAGATTGGTTAAAATGATCTATAACCCTTAATGATTTTCCTGCTAAGGCCTCAGCCCGGTGGCCTCTGTAGTGACGTTAGCTTAAGTTACACCCGGTCAATTGTCCCTGATAATAAAGTACAATTTTAATCTACACTGTCCTGATTCTGGCTTACAGCAGCACCATTAGCCTCCCTTTTTTTATTCCCCAATATTCAATTACAAATGGTCCAAATGTTACCCCTTGAACAGCAATTATCATTACATTATTGAAGGAAAATTAAACAAACTGGATAATACCCCTTAATAAACTATTATCCTTTCACTTTTTCAGCTAATTGTCTTAAATTTAAATAATCACACTTAAAGGTCAGACCCCACCATATGAAAGCTTATAGCCATCAATCAACTGCACTTAACACTACTACTGGTGTTCCACACAGATTTATACTTAAACCACTTTTATTCAGTCTGTAAATTTATAATTTGCCCACTGTTTTTACTTGGGTAGAACTCTGTCTATATGTCAATGATGCAATAATTTATTTATAAAAAGAAGTGCGTTTAGTCAATCATCTTTCTCTGTAACAGCATCTAACAATGTAATTCATTACCAATCTAGATCAGAGAAAATATTACTGTTACGGGGGTGCGCCATTTAGAAAAATGACGAACCCCAAAAACCAAATAAGAAGGACGGGACCCAAGTGCAGTTAGCTCCAGATGGTTTTATTGAACTGAAATTAACTTAAACAAATTAAACTAAATAAAGAAACACAATAGGATAAATAACAGAAACAATGAAAGTCTGTGTGTGTGTGCAAAAGCAGCGAATATGCGAGCTGCATACACACACACACAGAGACGTGACAGCGCCCTTGAAAATAAAGAGCGGGAACGAAAGAAAAGCGGAGGGGAATCCCTCTCTGCTTGCGTCAGAGCCGCGCGCACACACGCACACCCAGGCAGCGTCAGCAGCTCCACACAAGCAGAGCGGGGAGAGGGA
>JAJAGP010004013.1:0-38330 GCA_025084515.1 Ancistrus triradiatus | reverse complement strand
TCCTCTCTTTTAATGATGCAGAAAAACTGGTTCATGTGTTTATAACCTCAAGGTTGGATTACTGTAATGCCTTACTTACTGGATGCTCCAATAAATCTATAAATAAACTTCAATTAGTTCAGAATGCAGCTGCCCGAGTGCTAACTCGAACTAGAAAATTTGATCGGATCACTCCTGTTCTATCATCACTGCACTGGTTACCAGTCAAATTCCACATTGATTACAAAATACTTCTTATAACTTATAAAGCTCTACATGGCCTGGCCCCACATTATCTGAGTGAACTCTTAGAGTCTTACAATCCATCTCGTCTACTTCGTTTGCAGGGTGCAGGACTTTTTTTTAGTTCCTAGAATTAAAAAAGTCACAGCAGGGGGAAAGGCTTTCTCATACATGGCCCCCCAACTATGGAATAAACTTTGCACTTTTGTTCGAGACTCAGACACTCTTCAAAATTTTAAGTCTAGGCTAATGACATACTTATTTACGCAGGCTTTTGACTAGATTTAGACCAGGATGCATGGCTCGGGTCCCTGGGGCCGGAGTCTGGAGTCATGTCTGGCCTGCCTGCCTTGTCTTTTTAGCCAGGAGTGTCGGGTGGGCGGTCTGGCTGAACTGGGCTTCGGTCTGCTTGATCTTGACTCGTGCATCCTTGCCTTAGACTAAGGGCAGAGCTGGGGGTTCATAGTCAAAGAGCCTTATGGTGATCAGAGACGTTGGGTTGTTGTCTTCTGCCTCCCGTGGGGTTGCCAATGTCTCATGTGATCCCTCTTGGCTGTGTTACTAACCAGTTCTCCTCTTTCTAGCTATGCTGCTATAGCTAATGCTGCCGGGGTCTCATGCTACACATGACATCAGTGATTGTTAATAGACACTGTGCTCTTAATCAATAACTAATTACATTTTCTGTTTTCTCTCAGAGCTATGTTCCGGTACCAGTTCCAGCCCCACACATGATGTTCATCCATTGCAGCTTCACTCAAGCTGCTTCCGTCATCAGCTCCAGCCCCATCATACCCAGCCCCATCATACCCAGGCCTCTTAATGCCGATGTGCATATTTTACGTTTTATTTGAAGTATGACTCCATGACTTTAGTTTCAATTTTAGATTTATCATCCGCCCAAGGAGGTTGGGTTCCTTTTTGAGTATTGGTGCTCCCAAGGTTTCTTCCTCATAACACTTAGGGAGTTTTTCCTTGCCACTGCCGCCCTAGGCTTGCTCAATTTGGGATTGGACGAAGATATTAGGAGATAATCTAAACTTGTAAAGTTGCTTTGAGACAATGCTCCATTGTAAAAAGCGCTATATAAATACATCTGACTTGACTTGACTTGACTTGACCTGACCTCAGACGGAGGCAGTGGCTCATCTTTCAGCATGACAATGGTCTTAAGCATAGAGCCAGAACAATGCTGGACTCACTTCAAGACAAATCTCTGACTGTATTTAAGAGGCCCAGCCAAAGTCCAAAGCCCATAGATCATCTGTGGAGAGATCTGAGGATGGGAGATCACAGAGGCTACTCATCCAATCTGACACAGCTTAAGAAAAACTACAGGAAGAATGAGATAAACTGCTCAAATCCAGGAATGAAAAATATGTAGAGACACACCCCAGAAGACTCAAGCTTGGAACTGCTACCAGAGAGCATCTACAAAGTACTGAATTAAGGACACGAATACTGAGGGAAATGAAAGATTTCAGTTTTTGATTTTTAATAAATTGGTAAATATTTCCAAAATCATGTTTTCAGTGTATCATTATGGATTAGTGAGTGTAGATTGATGGGGAACTATAAAATGTAATTTCTAATTGTCACTAAATCTA
Source organism: Ancistrus triradiatus (assembly GCA_025084515.1). Classification (NCBI taxonomy): domain Eukaryota; kingdom Metazoa; phylum Chordata; class Actinopteri; order Siluriformes; family Loricariidae; genus Ancistrus; species Ancistrus triradiatus. The sequence continues at coordinate 36,501 of JAJAGP010004013.1, read as the reverse complement.
CAAAACATATATCTTTTAGCAACATAATTTATATACAATCTGTTAAAAGAGCACTAGAACGGTTAAATTGAAATGTTGCAAAATTCAAAAAGTGGAATTATATCAGTTTATTTAGGATTTAAATCTGGGTAAAACATGTTTTACGTATACTGTTAATCGCCATGCAGGCAATTTTTACTAGAAATTACTCAAATCAAACTGTTATTATTACTTACAGCACAATGTAAAGAACACAGCCATATTTGGCACTTTCCTTGAGTACCTCATGAACCCATGTTTTATACCGCTTGTGTGATCCTCCAGTGCATCGTGTCCTCTGGAAACACAAAGAGTATTGGAGCTTTAACATGGTCCTAATGTAATTATTAAAACCTTACAGACTAACAATAAAATGTTACTGAGGTGCACATCCTCATAAGAGGTAAATCCTCTTCCCTGTGTATTCCGCCTCATCATAAACAATTACTAGATATAAGCATGCTCAATTGTCTATGCAGCACAGCGAATACAATCAAAGTGTAAATACACTAAAACGTATTGGGACACCCTTCTTAATCACTGAATTCAGCTGTTTAATCCAGTCCCATTGCCACAGGTGTATAAAATCAAGCACCTAGCCTTTAAAAACATGAATGAACTAATGGGTCGTTCTAAAGAGCTCAGTATACTTGAGTGTGGTACTGTAATAGGATGCCAATTTTGTACTTCTCACATTGTTGGAACAGTTGGGGAATGCCCCTTTTAGCAAGGTCCATAAAGACCGGTGTTGACTGGCCTACACAGAGCCCTGACCTCAACCCCACTGAACACCTTTGGGATGAAAGAGAATGGAGATTGTGAAGACAGGCCCTTTCGTCCAATATCAGTGCCTGACCTGAAAAACGCTCTTCTGGATGAATTGGAAAAAAGACACAGTCCAAAATCTGGTAGAAAGCCTTCCCAGAGGAGTGGAAGCTGTTTCAGTAGCACAGAGGGACCAATTCCATTTTAATGCCTATGGATTTTAGAATGGGACGTCAGAAAAGCTCCTGTGGTAGGTGTCCCAATACTCTTGTCCTTTTGAAAAACAGAATGAGCCAAATCGGAGCCTTTCTGAAACTCTCTCTCCACCCTTTGTGACAGATGACCCAGAATTTTAATTTACATTTAAAATAAAATGTACAACTCAATAAGATTTGAAAACAAAGTAAGCATCTGAAAAATTATCCGTATTATTTGTTTCCACTGTCAGTGTTTTTATTTAAGCATCCATTGCATTTATAAATAATAATGTTTTACTGAAGAAATGTAATAAAGTCACCAGTAGAATAAAAAATCATAAAAAAAATTGGGTTGGTTTTGCTCTGAATTGGTTCTTGTGATTTTTCTGTAGTTTTAGTGATTACAATCGGTTATTAACATACTTCTGGTAGACAGTAGACAGACTTTAAACTAAATGATCAAATATCTATATAGTTTTGGATTGATATTAGACGTTTTTTAGGACTGTCTGATGTTTTCTCATTAAAATACATGAATTTGTAAAGCTTCTTCTCCACTCTCCAGTACAGCAGGGGGCGGTAATGCACATTAAGCAGATCTGGAAACCAGCAAGAATGCTAAAGAACACGGTTCTCCATGGAGTCTCCATCAGCTTCTACATCCAGAAAGTATTTTTGTCTCCATTATGGATGTAAACGATTTTTTTCATGCATGATATTTCATCCCAGCATTCAGCATCTGATCCAGTTTAACACTACTATTGTGGATTAGAAGCTCTTAGCTCTGTTCTGCTTTAACACACAAGGTAAGTTCCACTCAAGCTTCTAGCTGCTCACATAAGATACCATCCCAAACTATCCTCCCTACATAATGCACTACATAGGAAGTCAAAGTCAGATTTATTTCTATAGCATTTTTTTACATTGGAGCATTGTCTCTAAGCAGCCTTATAATGTTAGACTGGCTACTAATATATAGGGTCAATCCCAAATTGAGCAAGCCTAGGGTGACAGTGGCAAGGAAAAACTCCCAAAACATTGGAAGGCTCAAAAAGGGACCCAACGTTTTTGGGCGGCTTAGATGCTAAATGTATGAATTAAACTGAGTTATCTAATTAATTAGTTTATAGTAATAGTTTAAATAAACATAAACTAAGTATAGAAATTAAAGAACATTAAAGCAAAGAACATAAAAATAATAATATGTAGACAAAGCCCACCAGACAGTTTCGGCGAGGTCCAAGGCACAATAATGCAGGCAGGCAGGCATGCATCCACCCTGTGAACGAAGTAGACGAGTTGGATTGTAAGACTCTAAGAGTTCACTCAGATAATGTGGGGCCAGGCCATGTAGAGCTTTATATGTTAAGTATTTTGTAATCAATGTGGAATTTAACTGGTAACCAGTGAAGTGATGACAGGACTGATGTGATCAAATTTTCTAGCTAGCACTCAAGCAGCTGCATTCTGAACTAATTGACACCTAAATATGAAAATATCAAATATGACACCTACGTTTTTTACAGACGGACTGGGCAGTACTGGACAGCCATCTGGATTTAGGATAGATGTAGCCAACCTGTCTCTCACTGCCTTGGGTCCCACTAATAGAACCTTAGTTTTATCTGAAAATTAAATAACATCCAATCTTTTATTTCCTTTACACAGTCCTCAATTTTGTTGATTGTATTCTGTCATTAGGTTTGGCTGATATGTACAGCTGTGTATCATCTGCATAGCAGTGGAAATTAATGCCATGTTTACGAATAACTGAGCCTAGTGGCAGCATGTACAGAGAGAATAAAAGTGGGCCAAGCACTGACCCCTGAGGCACGCCATACTTCACCTTAGATTACTTACTGAACAAACTGGTACCGGTCGGTTAAGTAGGATTTAAACCAAGAAAGTGCTGATCCCTTAATACCTACAGTATGTTCTAGTCTGTTTAGTAAAACATCATGATCTATAGTGTCAAATGCTGCACTTAAATCTAACAGAACGAGAAAAGAAACACATCCCTTATCTGAGGACATTAACAAGTCATTTAGTACCCTAACTAATGCTGTTTCAGTACTATGATGGGGCCTGAAGCCAGACTGAAATGTTTCATAAATACCATTCCTTTGGAGGTAACTGCAGAGCTGCTGATAGATAGTTGTTTGTAAAATTTAGATGATTGTTGAATCCATGAATTAAGAATTACTTCAAGAACTGAATCCATGAATTCAGAATGTGGTGAGAGTAAAGGAAGTTCTATTCAGTATTAGCTTGGTGTTTCTAATAAAGTAGCTGAAATGTTAAAGGTTAAACATGATATTATCCAGAACTTGTGTTTTCTAGAAGAATTGTTCTTGTTTGTATGAAGTGTGTAAATGTACCAATGTGCTTATTATTATTTAGACGTGTTCTGATGGATTCTGCAAAAGTCAGGAAACATCAGGAAGTGGCTCCTGCTCTCTCACAGGTAAAAATAAATCCTATTTTGAACAATTCTATGTAAAACACTGAGACTCAACATGAAAAATGCTGGATGAAGAAAGATGCTGAATGGAGCTAGCATGAAGAAGATAGAATTTAAATTATCTCGTTTGTTGCTCTTAGCATGTTTATGATTCTGTTTTATTGAGTATAAAACCAAAAAAGTTAGACCATTTTCACTTTGCTGAATAAATAATTTTGTTCTTTGGTGATTCTCTTTGTGAGGATGTGAAGACAGAGTGTTGTTGTGCTTCTGATGGAGAAACATCAACCTCTGTGGAAGAACAGAATGAAGGGTTCCAGTTTAAGATTGTAAAACAGGAAGAAGATGAAGATTGCTGTAAGAAACAATCGTTTTTAAGTAACTCTCCTAATATTATGAGAACATGATCATTTAACTGTACCTTTTACAGATTTCATTTTAAATTGCACTGTGTAATTGAAAATGATGAAATTACAGGTGCACCCCCTGTGCAACCACAGAATTGCAAAATCCAGAAGCAGACAGTGAAAAAGGAAGACCCTGACGGTGAGCCAAAATAAATGACTCTCACTTTCACTCTCTTGTAACGTTTTAATCTATGTAGGTTTGAGTTAATACTGAGAAACAGCTCTATAACAGTAATGACTGTCATTTGTTATTTATTATTGGAATAAATTGTAGATGGAGGAACATCAGCCCCTGTGGACCAACAGAATGGAGAAATCCAGAAAGCTGTACAAAAGGAAGAAGCTGCAGGTGAAAGCTGTAAGACAAGTGAGACAATGTTTAAATGTTTCCATTGTGAATTTCACAGTGCCATTCAAAGCTTTTTGTTATTTTTGGGCATTGGTACCAATCAATAATGTTTTTTAGTGGACATAGGTAAATTACTTCATTTGACAACATCTTGAAACAAAAGTATTTTAGAAAAAAATATATACTTTATAATTTGTTGTGTATAAATATTCAGCATGTATCATGAATTCTCACTTAACAGGCTTCATTAAGTTGCTATATGAATTAGCACTGGGTTTTGGGTGTTTATAAACAAAATAGAGTTACATACAAACTTAAAGTAACAAAAACATTGTCAAGCAGGACTCAGTAACTTATTTTCTGGAAAAATAAAATTCTTCAGATTCATGCAACATGTTTATAAGGATTTATACTATTACAGTTAAAACAAAAAGTAACGATGGGTTACTAAAGAGGTATTACAAAAACGGAAGGTCAAAGAAAAGAAGATCAAAAATAACCAAAGATAACATTACACACTTTAAGGTTTTAATCGAGGTAGTTCAAGAATAAATAAATTAAGGGATCTAACTATTGTAGTTAATGTACAACAGAGGTATATGATGTTTGGTATCGTTTTGATTAGGATCATACTTCTTTTCAGCTATGCAGGTGCAAGTTGGCGAAATGTGTAGGTATAAAACAAGGCATACGAGTTCTAGTTTTCTGGGGAAACATTATGGCACGTGATTACTTTCAAAGGGGTTTGTGGCATTTCTCAGTCATTCTCAGGTTTGAGGGAACGTTGTTTGGTGGGGGTGTAAATCACAGAGGAGTTTAATAGGGCCTAATTGGCCTTATTGACAAAGTTTATGATTGTGGAGGTGGGGGTTAATGGAGGGAAGATCTATTCAATGAACTTTCGTTTGGAGAGGCCCGATCTCACCCATTTTACACCTTAAGCTAAAGCTGAATATTTAGGCAGATGGTTGATGTTAATCTTTACGTCTTAATCGGGAACAGCTAAGACTCCTCACATTCCATTTTCACAGTAATCTTTGGTGGAGATGATAAGCAGCGTGCATCAACATTCCTGAATTCCACGGGTCGGATCAAAGTTGATTAAGGTTAATTCAAGCTGGTATTGCTACACCAAAAAGAACATTTTATGCATGGGTGACACCAAAATAGAACTTTTTGGTTTAAATGAAAAGCGTTATGTCTGGAGAAAGGAAATCACTGCATTCCAGCCCAAGAACATTATGGGATAACATCTGGATTACTGTACATGTGACTATGGGATAACACTTATGAAACATGGTGGTGGTAGTATCACACTTTGGGCTTGTTTTGCTGCCTCTGGACCAGGACAACTTGCCATCATTGATGGAATAATGAGTTCTGATTTACACCACAAATTGTGAAGGAAAATGTCTCGACTGATCTAGAAAACTATGCTGTATTGGATAAGTCTTACCCGTTTTCACTGGAAAAATCATTCCTTATCAAAGGAAACTACACAGATTCAAAACATTTTGACCACTTACAGACAAAACATATATCACTGAACATGGCCTAGCGTGCCAAGCTCCGGGATATACTGTATTAAGACGGTAAGCATACAGTCAGTTCTTGTAGTGTTGGATGTGTATGAAATGAACAGATGTAAAGATTGGGGCACCTTTGACAATGGGCAAATGGTTTCTGATCAGAAGACTTAGTTGAAGCATCTCTGAAGTTATCTCATCTGGTCCATACTGTGGCTAAAGCAGTATGTTCAGTGCCAGAGAGTGAACAGGATCAGTCAGCTGGTCCATCCTGTAATAATGCCCTTCTCCAAGTGGTGCCAGTCTCATGGTTTTACAAACTTTCTTTTTAATTTGATACTGATACTGCTTAATGTCAGGTAAGTCCCTTTTTTGTCTTTTTGTAACATTTCTGTTTTTCCTGTCCCAGATTTGAGCAGCGCTCCAAAGTGCGTCCTCCAGTCACACCAGAGCAACGACACCACAGAGAAACCGTACATCTGCCTACAGTGTGGAAAGAGTTTTACTCAGCGTCGTGGTCTAAGAGCTCATCACCTAATTCACACTGGAGAGAAACCGTATCAGTGCTCAGAGTGCGAGAAGCACTTTCGTCAACTTCGTCATCTCAAAGTCCACCAGCGCATCCACACTGGAGAGAGGCGCTATCAGTGCTCACAGTGTGGGAAGAGCTTCACTAGAAATAACCATTTGCAAATACACCAGCGCATTCACACTGGAGAGAAACCATATACCTGCACACAGTGTGGCAAGAGCTTCACGGACCCTCGTAGTCTCAAGTCACATCAATACATCCACACTGAGCAGAAACCATATCAGTGTTCAGAGTGTGGGAGGAGATTTACTGACCCTCGTAGTCTTAAGTCGCATCAGTACACCCACACTGGAGAGAAACCGTATCAGTGTTCACAATGTGGAAAATGTTTTACTGATGATAATCGTCTCAAAAAACATCAGCGCTTTCACACTGGAGAAAGGCCGTATCAGTGTTCAGAGTGCGGAAAGAGCTTTACACAAAATCATTATCTTCAAGACCACCAGCGCGTCCACACTGGGGAAAGGCCTTTTCATTGCTCACAGTGTGGAAAGAGCTTCACTAGAAAGTATCATCTGCAACTGCATCACCGCATCCACACTGGGGAGAAACCATATACCTGTTCACAGTGTGGGAAGAGCTTTACTGACCCTCGTAGTCTCAAATCACATGAGTACATCCACACTGGAGATAAACCATATCAGTGTTCACAATGTGGAAAGAGCTTTACTGATGAGAATCGGCTCAAAAAACACCAGCGCATCCACACTGGAGAAAGGCCATATCAGTGCTCAGAGTGTGGGAAGAGCTTTGTCGTCCCTCGAAGTCTTAAATTACACCAGCGCATTCACTCGGGACACAAACCGTATCAGTGCTCGCAGTGTGGAAAGAGCTTTATGGCTGCTCGAAGTCTTAAATTACACCAGCGCATTCATACTGGTGAGAAACCGTACCAGTGCTCGCATTGTGGGAAGAGTTTTAGTGCCCCTCGGAGTCTTAAATTACACCAGCGCATCCACACTGGAGAAAGACCTTTTCAGTGCCCACAGTGTGGAAAGAGCTTTACTAGAAAGAATCATCTCCAACTACATGAGCTTATTCACACTGGAGAGAAGCCTTATGCCTGCTCACAGTGTGGTAAGAGCTTTGTTTTTGCTCAAAGTCTTAAATTCCACCAGCGCATCCACACAGGTGAGAAACCGTATCACTGCTCACGGTGTGGAAAAAACTTTACACGAAAGAATTGTCTTCAATCGCATGAGCGGGTTCACGCCAGAGAGAAGACGAATCACTGCCCTCAGTGTGGGCGGACCTTCGATCATCAAAGTACACTGAAAAATCACAAATGCGTCAACACGGACCTATCCCCGTCTGACCTAACTTCAAATCGATAATACTTTTTGTTTTGTAAAAATGATTTAAGATGCATCATCCTTTTTCATGGCTACTCCAAATACTCAATGATTTGATTTTGCTACCGGGCAACTTTTGAGCGAAACTGATACGAGGGCCTGATTTTGTTTTGCCAAACAATCTTCAAAGGATTTTGATAGAATGTGGAAGAAGATACTCTGATGTACAATCTTTTGGAGCATTATGTCTGACTGCAAATCACATAGAAATGCCATTTCTATGGTGGAGCATTGGTAGCAACCTCATGCCATGACGGTGCTTCTCAGCGGCAGAGGCCAGGAGGCGGTAAAGAAGGCCTGCTCCAGAATGTGACCTCAGACTGGTATATTGGCTCACCTTTCAGCATGACAATGATCCTAATCATAGAACCAGAACAATGCAGGAGTCACTTCAGGACCAAACTCGGACTGTATTTGAGAGACCCAGCCTAACTCCAGACTTAAACCCCATAGGTCATCTGGATAGAGACCTGAAGACAGCACTTCACAGACACTTCTCATCCAATTGAACAGAGCTTAAGATGATCTACAGGTAGATTGAGATAAACTCCTTGAACCCAGTAATGTAAAAATAAGAATTAGAATACAGGAAATGAGAGATTTCAGCTTTGATGTGTAATAAATTAGAAATTATTTAAAATGTTTTCACTTCATCATAATTGCTTTTTAAAATGAAATCTACAACATAAAGTGAGCAGACACTGAAGGGGTCTGAATACTGAATCCAATGTACATTTATTTCATTTAAAAACTCACTCTACAGGTGCTCTGTGTTTTACTAGGGTCTGGTTTACCATTTTTCGACTTTCTGGTGGGAATCCTATGATACACATGTGCACATTCTACAGAAACAGTTTTCTGAATATAGAATTTTTCTCCAGACAGGCGTTATGCAGTACGATAGTCTCCTGCAGATGTTGGGCAGCTGACTGAGCCAAGAAGCAGTGCCAATGCACTAGGCATTGCACTAAGCACTGCACAACGCTTTTCACAGCACACGATGAGTTCCCTTCAAGATGTATCTGCTTGATGGCATCAGTGTTCCAGAGGCGCAGTTTCAGACCGATCTTCCCAGCTTCATGACTCCACAACGGTTCTCAGATTCATGAAGATTTAAAAGTAGCTTCCCTGTTGGTCATCAGAAGGAACTTCTAATTCTATCAAGTGACTTGAGATGGAAACTCTAGACGTTCCATTCAGTCCCCATCAAAATTTATAGACAAAACAGGTTTATGGATATCAAGTGATGCAACATAGCCAAACAGAGATATCAATTTACACTAAAGGGTTCAATTTGTATAAGGTTCCTGAGTTAAATTAAAAGTTATTTATTATAAGTTATTATTTTTTAAAATACTTAAATAATAATTATTATTATTTTTACACACAATTGTTTTTGTTGGGGTTTTTTTGGTGTAAATTTTCCAATTTGCTTCTTATTATTTAGACTAATGGATTCAGCAAAACTCAGAAAACATCAGGAAGTGGCTCCTGCTCTCTCACAGGTAAAAATAAATCCTATTTATTTTGAACAATTCTATGTAAAACACTGAGACTCAACATGAAAAGTGCTGGGTGAAGAAAGATGCTGAATGGAGCTGCTGTTCTTGAGCTCTTAGCTTCATGAAATGGAAACATGTCCAGAGTTAGCGCTGTTTGGTAGCTAGCATGGTTAAGACCTGAGTAGAAGGTAAAATTTAAAGCTTTAGTTCTTGCTTGTTGTTCTTAGCTGATGTTTATGATTCTCTTTCATTAGGATTGAAAAATGAAAAGTTAAACCATTTTCACTTTTCTGAATAAATTGTTTTGTTCTTTGGTGATTCTCTTTGTGAGGATGTGAAGACAAAGTGTTATGGAGCTTCTGGTGAAGGAACATCAACCCCTGTGGAAAAACAGAATGAAGGATTACAATTGCAGATTACGATAAAGGAAGAAGATGAGCATGAAGATGACGAACACTAAGAACAGTGGTGCTTCCGGCTTTGCTCTTGCGACCAGCCTCACTGATTGGCTTCTTTGTTTAAATAAAACTTATAAAATTTACATTTGATCCTGTTGTATAGCTTATCTTCATAGCTACATAGTGGAAAAAATGGTAAATAATGATCTATGACATAAAATTGGCGAGCCAGCCAGGAGGGCAACATCTTGAGGAGTGGGACGGCGTGGACCGCCCGTGTGGGAGGAGGTAAAACGTAACCTTTCGCTTTATGACTCTGCTAGTATGCTTGGTAAATGCTGTATTGATGCTCGTGACTCCAAGTTTGAGGTTTAGCAAATATTTGAAAAAATTGTATGTAGGCAATTGTGAAAATAACCTCACTGCTTGAGTTGTTGTTTGGAAAAAGCACTGCCACAGAAGGTTAAAATGACTGATGTCAGAGAACCCATGGGCTAATTAAATAGTTTCTACACCTGTAGATAGTTGATTTGGGTTTCACTCAGTTTGTTTAATTCATAAGGTAAAAGGCCTTATGTTTATGAAGAATAATTTACAGTGGTGCTTGAAAGTTTGTGAACCCTTTAGAATTTTCTATATTTCTGCATAAATATGACCTAAAACACTTTTTTTCATATATGGACACATTCAGGAAAATGTCCGTACTCCCAAAATGTTAGTAAGCACAAACAAAATGTATACCTGCTCCAGACCACACGTAAAGTAGCGCAATGTCTTGATGCATGCTCAGTGATCCAGGTAAGAAAATCCAAGAAGTTGAATCTGTTCATCTGGACATAGATTTTGTTGGAGAAACGTTTTGTCACTCATCTAAGTGACTTCTTCAGTCTCAGCAGTTGGAAAACTTCCCCAATCTTATATACTGCACCTTTGCATAACGACTGGTACCAGCACCATTGTATAACAATGAGACCGGTGATCAGTTTAATATGCAGATTGACATAGCCATTAGTGACAATGGCCATGTGTGCCATTCACACAGGATTGGGGAAGGGCTGCGATGGCTCCATTGTAAGATGGTGAGAGGTGTACTCTGAGGCCCCCTCCTCGGTTCAGGGATGGACGTTCCCTTTTTACAAAAATGGCTTCTTTTACTCCACGTTCAAACCATCGTTCCTCCCTATCAAGGATCTGCACGTCTTCATCCTTAAAGAGTGGCCACTGGCCTGTAGGTGGGTGGAAACCGTAGAGTCCTGACCTGATGAGGGCGCTCTTCTATGTTGTGCCATCCGTTTCGCCAGTGGCTGTTTGGTTTCCCCGATGTACAATTCCTGGCAATCCTCGGGGCACTTCACAGTGTACACTACATTGCTCTATTTGTGCTGGGGGACCCGATCCTTGGGGTGGACCAGTTTCTGGCGTAGCGTGTTTTGGGGTTTGAAAGCCACTGAGACGCGGTGTTTGGCAAAGATGCGTCTCAATTGTTCCGATGTTCCTGCCACACATGGAATCACCACTGGTTTACGCTTAGACTGCGGTTGTTGTTCTCCTCTCGTCGATCTGCTGGAGCACTGTTTGGGCGTCTTACCGGCCTTGACAAAGACCCAGTTCGGATAACCATATTTGCCCAGGGCCTGCTTAATGTGAGATTTCTCTCTATCCTTGGCCTCTGTGTCAGTGGGGGGCGCTGTCTGCTCGGTGGTACAGTGTCCTGATGACTCCTAGTTTGTGTTCCAGTGGATGATGAGAGTCAAACCTTAAGTACTGATCCGTATGTGTTGGCTTACGGTAAACATCGACTTTCAATCGTCCCAGATGTCCAATCACAACCTCACAATCCAAGAAGGCTAACCTGCCGCTCTTCACATCCTCCCTGGTGAACTTAATGTGTTTGTCCACTGAGTTAATGTGGTCGGTGAAATGTGGCACTTCCTGAGATTTCATTTTAACCCAGGTGTCATCCACATATCTGAACCAATGGCTGGGTGGTGTTCCTGAATAGGATTTAGTGCCTTATTTTCGACTTCTTCCATATACAGGTTGGCCACAATAGGTGAAACTGGGGAGTGCATGGCGCACCCATGTTTCTGCCTATAGTACTGCTCTCTGTATGTGAAATAGGTGGATTGAAGACACAGCTCCAGAAGCAAACACACCTGGTCCGAGTTAAGGGTGGTCCTATTGCTGAGAGTCAGGTCATCCTGTAGTTTCATTCGGACTACCTCTACTGCCTCAGCAACTGGAACGCACGTGAAGAGAGATGTGACATCAAACGAGACCATTGTTTCATCAGTCTCCATAATGACGTCCCTCACCTTATCCACGAAATTCATGGTGTTCTGGATGTGATGATCCGTGCTGCCTACCAACGGGTTGTGGATCGATGCCAGAAACTTGGCGATGTTGTAGGTCACTGAGTTGATCATACACACAATGGGCCGCAATGGCACATCCTGTTGATGTATCTTAGGTAAACCATACAGACTAGGTGTAGCCTCCCCTGGGTATAATCTGTGGTACAGAGGCCGGTCAATAGCATTGTCCTGTTCTAAAAGCTCTTCAGACAATCTATCACCTTCCCCCCCCTTTTTTTCTTGTACCCACTACCAGGATCTCGTTTCAGGGGCTCATAAGTGTTAGTGTCTCTAAGGAGAGTCATAACTTTCTCATGATAGTCTGTCTGGTTTAATAAAACAGTGCACCTGCCTTTGTCCGCTGGAAGGATGATGATGTCATTATCCTTACTGAGAGTCGTGAGTGCATTCCTTTCCTCTCTGCTGATGTTAGACGGAGGTGGCTTTGCATTGCTAAGGCAGGCTGAAACTTTCATTCGCAGTTGTTCTGCTTCCTTGTCCGGATTGCTGTTTTCGTGGCTGTGATCAGTTCCACTAGTGGTATTTGCCTCGGTGTCACAGCAAAATTCAACCCCTTAGCCAAGATGTCTTTCTCCGCCTGGGTGAGTTGTCTGTCAGACAAGTTCTTCACCCACTTGTCCACATCCACAGGTTGTGTCTGTCCTCTGTCTCTCTTCCAGCCTTTGAGAGTATCATCCGTCCGCCGGTGTCTCTGGCGTGCAGCAAGAAGATCAAACTTCTTCTGCTGCCTAGTTTTAGACTTTTCATGTTGTGCTAACCGAGCCTTTTCTGTGAAGTGGATCACACGTTGAAGGATGGTCTCGTCTAGACAAGATGCAAGTCTCTGTTGGATGTGTTCCTCTCTGACTTTCAAAGCATCAATGGTAAAGTTGGTTTGCCTCACTCGTTCATTCAGCAGCTGGTTCTGTGCCTTCTGGAGGATCTTGTTAGCCTGGTGGCCCTTTACTGAAGATTTAATTTGAAATCTTAGAAGACTTTTAGGAGTGATCCCATTCTGTCTGCATCTGAGGTTGAATCTCAGGTGGTTCCTGTAATCAGCCATCTTACGAGCCGTTTGTTCGTACTGTCGTACGAGTTGAAGGCAATCTTTGCCAAATTGAGTCAAAACGTCTTGATGCATGCTCAATGATCCAGGTAAGAAAATCCAAGAAGTTGAATCTGTTCATCTGGACATAGATTTTAAATCTATGTTCATCTGGACATAGATTTAAAATCTATGTCCAGATGAACAGATTCAACTTTTTGGGAGTCAGATGGGAATATGGGAAATTAATTTAAAATGAAATCTACAACATAAAGTGAGCAAACAGTAATAGGGTCTGCATATTTTCTGATTTTACTATGAACTTCTTTCTTTAACATTTCACAGCATCTATATATTGCATTTAGTGGCTCAGAGGGTAGAGCTAGCTGCTGGACACATCAGTGTCAGAGGGTCTGGCTTTAGTGTTAAAACATGAATTTAGAATATCTCTTTTATGGAAAATCCCCAGCCATCCGCAGTGTCCTCCTACTGTGCTGCCTCATGATACAAAACCTGTACCATGCCTAATTTGGGGCTGATCCATGGTGGCGACCCCAATTTATTACTCGTGAATTGTAAGAAGAAGGTCCTGCGATGTTGTTGCGATGAAATTAAATTGCACAGTTCCAAATTTAGATCGGAATTCCTTTTAAGAGATTGTACAATATTTCATTATTAAAATGAGATTTCAGTATCAAGTTTCTAAAGCCGCGTCCCCTACACCAGTTCAGTAGGGGGCGGTGATGCACTTTAAGCAGGAATGAAAACAAACTGAAGAACGAGAGACTGCAGATCCTCTTTTAGCTGCCACCTTCAGAAAGTGTTGTGTCTCCACTGTGGATCTAAAATCTTCTAATTTAATTTCAACATTCAGCATCTGATCCAGTTTATCCAGTGGATTAGAAGCTCTGTTCTGCTCTAACACACAAGGTAAGTTCCACTCAAGCTTCTAGATAACAGATAATATCCCAAATGGATTCAACCTCCCTACATAGTGCACTACATAGGGAGTGAGGATAATGCTTTATACACACTACATAGTGCACTACATAGGGAGTGAGGAAAATGCTTTATACACACTACATAGTGCACTACATAGGGAGTGAGGAAAATGCTTTATACACACTACATAGTGCACTACATAGGGAGTGAGGAAAATGCTTTATACACACTATATAGTGCACTACATAGGGAGTGAGGAAAATGCTTTATACACACTATGTAGGAATGTTCCAGAAGCTTATTGAACCCATGCATGAAAAATTCAGGATGTTGTTGAGACTAAAGGAAGTTCTACATTTACATTTACAGCATTTAGCAGACGCCCTTATCAAGAGCGACTTACAATTTATACCCAAGCAGTTGTGGGTTAAGGGCCTTGCTCAAGGACCCAACAGTGGCAGTTTGGCAGAGGTGGGATTTGAACCCTGGACCTTTTGGTCCGTAGTCCAGGCTACCCCAGTCCCAGGTCTATTCAGTATTAGCTTGGTGTTTCTAATAAAGTATCTGAAATGTTAAAGGTTAAACATGATATTATCCAGAACTTGTGTTTTCTAGAAGAATTGTTCTCGTTTGGATGAAGTGTATAAATGTACCAATGTGCTTCTTATTATTTAGACATGTTCAATGGATTTCCCAAAAGTCAGAAACCATCAGGAAGTGGCTCCTGCTCTCTCACAGGTAAAAATAAGTCCTATTTTGAACAATTCTATGTAAAACACTGAGACTCAACATGAAAGGTGATTTAGCTCTTGCTTGTTTTTAGCTGATGTTTATAATTCTGTTTCATTAGGAATGAAAAGCGAAAAGTGAAACCACTTTGACTTTGCTGAATAAATAGTATTGTTCTTTGGTGATTCTCTTTGTAAGGGTGTGAGTACAGAGTGGTTTGCATCTTCTGAGGGAGGAACATCAACCCCTGTGAACCAACAGAATGAAGGATTTCAGAAGACTGTGAAAAAGGAAGACCCTGAAGATGAAGATTACTGTAAGGAACAATGGTGCTACAAAGCTCTTCTAACATGATGTATTTTTGTTCACGTTATGGTGTAAATGGCATTATGTAACTTTAAATGATAGAATTTCAGGTGGAGGACTGTCAGCCCCTGTGGAACAACAGAATGGAGAAATCCAGAAAGCTGTAAAAAAGGAAGAAGATGAAGATTTCCTCTGTAAGTCCAAAAACAGCATCTAAATGACCCTAATGCTGAGAAACAGCTCCATAACAGTAATGCCTCTCACTTTTTATTTGTTATTTGAATAAATTGTAGATGAAGGAACATCAACCCCTGCGGAGCAACAGAATGGAGAAATCCAGAAAGCTGTAAAAAAGGAAGAAGCTGAAGATGAAAGCTCCATCTGTAAGACAGGTGAGACGATGTCTAACCACAGGTAGATTTCAGCATCACCCATCCTCACCACCCATTTCTGTTCAGTAGGTGAACTGTAGGGGCTCCAATTCATTGGCTAAATTCAGATCTTTAGTATAGTACTATGAAGGATTTATTTATTATTACCTGTTTTCATTCTGAGGTGAGAGACCTTAAGAACAGGTCAGCAAATTCTTGAGCGTGGAAGGTATTGATTTAATTGGATGAGAGCTGCCTTCATTCTTCATGCTATAGACTCAACAAGATCCTGGAATCATTCCTCAGGAATGACATGATAACATCACGCAGTCGCTGCAGATTTGTCGGCTCCACATCCAGTTCCACCACATCCGAAATGTGCTCTATTGGAGTGAGATCTGGGGCCGGTTTTTCAAAAGGTATATGACAAGACTAAGCAATCCAGTTTCTAATTTCAAAAAGGGCAACAAGTCTCTGGATTCTGAAGAGTTGGATCTGGATTCCGTAATCCAGTCGACCCTTTATCCGGGATTAATTGCTTCAAATTGTTTTTTCAAAACTTGAAGCAGAAGTTTAGGATACCTTTAATGCCGTGTAACAGGATCATTTGCCCCACCCTGAGAGGAGGATTAAAGCTGGATGGAGAAAGAGTTGAGATCACACTTTGTACAAAAAATGACCCAAAAATAAACACTCACACCTATAAATCTATAATTGAATCTTACAGGGTAAAGAATGGTGTTTTTAACTTAATGTTCAGGCTGCATTAACATTCTAAATGAACTGATAATCAATTAACAGAACGTAAAACACATTGTTTTGATACCTTAATAGTAGAAGTTCAAATAACATTAATCTAACACAATTGTTTTTACAGTGTAACACAAGTCAAAATGTTTTGAAAGAAAGAAAGAAAATGCTAAAACAAACAAAAAAAAAAGAAATGAGTTGCAGGTCTGTAAGCATCAGAAATGACAATCCAAGGCTGTTTTCTTTTGTTTTTTAAGAAGGGAACTGCGTAATTTATTCTCCCTCTCCTGGAGGGAGGTTATCTTTAGCTCTTCAGCCTGGTGTATGTGTGTCTTTGCTCTTTCAGTTTCTGTAGTTCTTAAGTGTGCAGTTGGAGAATAAAACGATTTTCTCTCTTAAAGAGGTTTGTTAATGTGTTTTTTCGGTAACAAAGAAATGCCATAATATATTTTGTCTAGAGGGTTATTAAAATCACAGAACAATTCAGATTTAGAAAATAGAAATCCCTGTCCTGAGGTATCCGGAGCAGCTTCAGTGAGTCTGAAAATGTATTGGAAAATTGGAAGAATCTATGAGATCAATTTGATCCTGGATAGGAAATTGGCTGATTTGATTATCCGGAAAATCTGGCTCAGGATTAAACGCTTTGAAAAAAACAGTGGACTGTGGAAGCTATATGAGTACATTGAACTAGGTGGCGTTTTGCAAAGGCAAACATAATGTGCTTGAGATGTGTGAGTAGAGCAACACCATGTACAGTCCACTTGGTTTTATTTATTTGATTGTTACCATTATAATGATGAAGGCTTCCAGTCTCAGATGCTCTGATCTCAGCCACAGATGTTTCCAAACCCTATAAATGCCCCTGTCTGATAAACTGTGTGACTATGGCTGTATGATCCTGTCTGTGTATTGTGGTAGCCTAGCGGGTAAGGTACTAGACTATGGACCAGAAGGTCCAGGGTTCAAATCCCACCTCTGCCAAGCTTCCACTGTTGGGTCCTTGAGCATGGCCCTTAACCCACAATTGCTTGGATTGTAAGACTGTATCACTTGTAAGTCACTCTGGATCAGGGCGTCTGCTAAATGCTGTAAATGTAATGTAAATGTAAATGTCTTCAGACAATGGACATTTCCCAAAATAGTATCTAGCAGTGGAAATTCAGGTGACATGCTGCTTCCTCAATCGCAGCCTGTTCTTTTCTCCCCTTTTGTTTTTCTTTAACTTCTTGTCTTTCTCTAGAGATAAAATATGGCAGGTGAAGATGAACCTGTAGTGAGTAGGACGAGTAGGAAATGTCCAAGTGTAAAGATTCTTGGTTCAGGTTCTGGGATTAATTATATTATGTTTTTCTGTCGCAGAACTGCACAGCAGTCCAGGGACTATTCTCCATTCATACCAAAATGTTGTCCCCAGGGGAGAAACTTACACTTGCCTACAGTGTGAGAAGAGCTTTACTCAGCATAACAGTCTCAAAAGACACCAACGCATCCACACTGGAGAGAAACCACATCGGTCCTCATCTCATGGAAAGGGCTCTAAGAGAAAGAATAGTCTGAAAAAGGGGCAGCCCATCCACACTGGAGAAAGGCCGCATCGGTGCTCACAGTGTGGGAAGTGCTTTCTTCAGCACGGTCATCTTAAGGAACACAAGCGCATGCACACTGGAGAAAGGCCATTTTGTTGCTCACAGTGTGGCAAGAGCTTTACGAGAAAGAGTCATCTCCAGTTACATCAGCGCGCCCACACAGGAGAGTACCTGTATACCTGCTCGGAGTGCGGGAAGAGATTCATCTACCCTCGAAGCCTGAAAACGCACCAGCTCATCCACACTGGAGAAAGGCCGTATCAGTGCTCAGAGTGTGGAAAGAGCTTTACTCAGAAGCACCCTTTCCAATTACATCAGCGCCTTCACACTGGAGAGAAACCTTACAGCTGTGCACAGTGTGGGAAGAGCTTCACTGACCCTTCTGGTCTGAAATCACACCAGCTCATTCACACTGAACAAAAGACATATCAGTGCTTAGAGTGTGGGAAGAGCTTTAGTAAAAAGCATCCCCTCCAAACGCACCAGCTCATCCACACTGGAGAGCGGCCGTTTCAGTGCTCGCAGTGTGGAAAAAGCTTTATGCGGAAGTACAATCTCCAAAAGCATCAGCATGTTCACACTGGAGAAAGGCCGCATCAGTGCTCTCAGTGTGGAAAGAGCTTTATGCACAAGGACAGTCTTCAAAACCACCAGCGCATCCACAGTGGGGAGAGGCCGTTTGAGTGCTCGCAGTGCGGAAAGAGCTTCACTAAAAAGGATTATCTCCGATTACATGAGCGCACTCACACTGGAGTGAAGCCCTATCATTGCTCACAATGCTGGCGGAGCTTCTGTCATCCAACTACACTGAAGAAGCACAAATGTACCACACCAGAGTCTCCTACTCATGATGTAACAGTGTGAATTCAGTCGAAATGGGTTTTGTTTGTTTTCAGGTCGGGCTCCAGAGTGTAGGCCATCTGGCTATTGCAGCACAACATCTTGTCTTGTTTTGTCATCGCATTTAGGGTGTACTCACACTGAGCACGGTTGCCTTGGCTTCGCGTCCTAGCTCGTACTCACACTAGGCTCACCGAAACGCGCTCCGTCATCACGATACGTGCTCACACAGCACAGCACACTTCATGGTTGTACATATGTGATCGAAAGTGATGGAAGTATGTGTGATCACACACTTTTGTACTTTTCTTTGGTTTGGTTTCGTGCGCGCTGACACAAAGCTCTAATATGCATTATAGCCTCATAAGCGCATTGATTGTGCAGCTCACTGTGTTTCGGCTTCTCGTGCTGCAGGACAAATTACAGTCCTTATCAGGAGTGTATGGCCAAAATTTTGTATCTCATTATGCAGTATTTTTAAGGAGTCAACCGGTTTCAGGGTGTATCACGATATTATTGTTGTGGGGATAATGGCCTTTGCTATAGATGTGTAGTTTACTCTACTGTCAGGAGCTAATATTACATATTAGTGAGTGTCAAAAGTATGTGAGCCTTTGCTTTCAGTATCTGGTGTGACCCCCCTGGTGTGGTCTCATCCATCCACAAAACATTCTTCCAGTAGCCTTCTGGCTCGTCCACGTGATCTTTAGCAAACTGCAGACGAGAAAGCCATGTTAGTTTTGGAGAGCAGTGGCTTTCTCCTCTGCAGCCCTGCCATGCACACCATTGTTGTTCAGTGTTCTTCTGATGGTGGAATCATGAAACAATAACATTAGCCAATGTGAGAGAGGCCTCCAGTGGCTTAGAAGTGTACCCTGGGGTTCCGTTGTGACCTCACCAGCTATTACACGCCTTGCATCTGGAGTGATCTTTGTTGGTCGGGCACTACTGGGGAGAGGGTAACAATGGTTCATGAATTTCCTCCATTTGTACAACAATTTCTGGCTGACTGTGGATTGCTGGAGTCCAAAATCTTTAGAGATGGTTTTGTAACCTTTTCCAGCCTGATGAGCATCACCAACTCTTTTTCTGAGCTCCTCAGAAATCTCCTTTGTTCGTGCCATGATAAACTTCCACAAACATGTGTTGTGAAGAGCAGAGTTTGATAGATCCCTGTTCTTTTAATAAAACAGGGTTCCTACTTACACCATATTGTCATCCCATTGATGGAAAACACCTGACTCTAATTTCTCCTTCAAATTAGGTGCAATATGTTTTGCAATATTTATGCAAAAATACAGAAAATTCTTTCACAAAGGTTCACAAACTTTCAAGCACCACTGTATGTATATAATGAAGGCTTTAATTAGTATAAGGTTTACTTCGTCCCACAAATTACACAAATCAGAATGCATGAAACAGTTGCTGAATGTAAACAGATTTTATTGTGCAATCTGCAATGTATTAAAGACAGAGCTTAAAAGAGAGAGGTGCCTATTTTTGGATGAAGTATTTTCACTCCAGTAAAACACCCCGAATTTCTTAATCGGTCTTGAAAGGTCTTGGGGTTCTTCTTTTGCATCTCCGATCTCACTTCATAATCCAGTTCTGTGTTTTTTTTCTTTAATCTGCAGGAGCCTTTCCCAGTTGTTAAGAGACTGTTTCTAGCCTGTGGTACATGTTATGCTTAGTGGTTCTACCTGTTTGTAGTTCTACTCAGAGCTCAGCAGTGCTCGTAGAGGCTAAAAGTATTATTATGTAATTGGCTGCCTGTTTGTTAGATTTGTGTTTCTGCTATGCACCAGTATGATGGTATGTGGAAAAATACATACCATACAGGAAATTAACCCCAGTGTACAGGTTGAACTGCCCAGTCCTACTCCTTCTAATGAAATATGTTTGGTAAGTGTTCTTTTAGCACAGAAGATACCCTCTATATGCTCAGAAAAGTATATCGTCTATTATGATGACAAAATTTTATCAGGTGACAATATTTTATTGTCATATTGCCCACCCCTATATTAGTGTGTTGTTGGTGTGACATATTATGGTATGAATTTTAGCTCATATTTAAATGTATAGCATTTAGGAGATATTGGCTCATGCTAGTATAAATACGCAATAGCCCAAGGACACAATCCAGCTAAAGTCCTGTTAGGACTCGATGTAGGTAAGGGGACTGTAGGGACTGTGGTAGTCTAGCGGGTAAGGTACTGGACTATGGACCAGAAGGTCCAGGGTTCAAATCCCACCTCTGCCAAGCTTCCACTGTTGGGTCCTTGAGCAAGGCCCTTAACCCACAGTTGCTTGTAAGACTGTGTACAACACAATTGTAAGTCGCTCTGGAAAAGGGCGTCTGCTAAATGCTGTAAATGTAAATGTAAATGTAAAGCCACAAACCAGTCCTGTGTGGTGAGTCCAATCTTCCCGAGCTCGTGTCTCGGAGGGTACGAGGTAGAGAGCGTGGTTTAATTAGAGTCTTTAGGTAAGAAAGTACTGTTCCATTTTTGGCTTTGTAGGTGAGCATTAGGGTTTTAATCTGATGCAGGCAGCTACAGGAAGTCAGTGAAGGAAACGCAGTGGTGGGGTGACATAAGAAAACTTGAGTAAATTGAAAACCAGACGAGCTGCTGCATTCTGAAACGGTTGCAGGGGTCTGATTGTACACATGGGAAGACCAGCCAGAAGAGCATTGTAATAATCTATTGTAGTTGTTGATACAACAAGAGACTGGGCCAGCACCTGAGTGACTTCTCTGGAAAAAAGTGTCAGATTCTCCTGATGTTGCAGAGGAGGTACCTGTGTGAATGGGTAAGTTTGGCAATATGATCAGAGAAAGTCAGCTGGTAATCAAAGATAACTCCAAGGTTTATTATATCCTCAAAGGGTGTGATAGAGGTTGTAGTTGTAACAAGTGCTGTAGAAATTAATTTGACTTCACAACTCTGGAGTAGCTTCAGGTCAAGTCTCTGACTCACGGAAGGCATAGCCCAAATCCAGAATTAAATGTCATATATCATCTGTGGAGAGACCTGTAGGTGGCAGTTCAAAGAGGCTTCCCATAAAATGTGATGGAGTATAAGGGGATCTGCCCAGCTGTAGAAGTGTAAAACTGGTAGAGACTCATCCAAGAGGACTCGCAACCAACCACAGAGCGTCTCCAAAGTACAGAATAGTTTTAGTCAGTTTTTTTCTAGATTTCTAAAAACTGTGGCTCTCCACCAGGTTGTGTTCTCTCTGCAGGCCCAACAGTTAAAAGTTTAAAGTATGCAGATGACACCATGGACATCAGACTCATCCGAGATGAGTCACAGGACATGAACAGGACATTAATCAGGGTTCAACGTTTACCTTATTTCCAAATTTCAGCAACCAGAAAGTCTTAAACAGATATTTGTATTTTAAAGCAATATTCACATATAGATAAGCACACATAAGCTAATATATTTAATATGATTTGTTCTAAAATAAGTGTACATTCCCAACATATACGTTCCCTAATTTTCTTTCTGAAGTAAATCAGCAAGGGTTTCATACGATCATAAAAACATCATAGATCACCATGGTAACTAATGGCTGAAACATTTTTAAATAAACCTGCTCAAATTCCTACCACGGAGATGCATTTCTATTTTATCACAAATGCTTTCACAATAAAGCTATAAATTATCTTAACGTTATCATTTGCATGCACATATTAGTGGATATTGGCTTCCCTTTCGCAAACAATATTGTCACAGAGTGGAGTGTATTGGATAAACTTTCTCTCTGTGTTTTGGTTGGCTGGGATTTATCAAAGTAACGGATTAGGAAAGTATTTAACTGTTTGAAGAAAATTTTCAGAATGATCATCACAGGCTCTCCATCATCTGCAGCCTAAAGGTGGCGATATTGAGCTGCACTGCCGTTTCTCCCACCTCCAAGAACAAGAAGTGTTGAGCTCTTTGTGTGGATCTCCATGAGCTTCAACCTCCACAAACTGTGAACAAGCTTCTTACCAAGATCCTGCTTTAACACAAAAGGTAAGTTCAAGGTAATCTCTAACAGTGCACTGTGTAGGCCGTGATATAATGCTTTATACACACTACATAGGGAGTGAGGATAATGCTGAATATACACTATGTATAAATGTTCCAGAAGCTTGTTGAATCCATGCATGAAGAACTCAGGATGTTGTGAGAATAAAGGAAGTTCTATTCAGTATTAGCTTGGTGTTGCTAATAAAGTAGCTAAAATGTTAAAAGCTAAACATGATATTATCCAGAACTTGTGTTTTCTAGAAGAATTGTTCTTGTTTGACTGAAGTATGCAAAATCTACCAATTCGCTTCTTATTATTTAGACGTGTTATAATGGATTCAGCAAAAGTCAGGAAACATCAGGAAGTGGCTCCTGCTCTCTCACAGGTAAAAATAAATCCTATCCTGTTCTGTCTAAAACAATGAGACTCAACATTAAGTTCTGGATGAAGAAAGATGCTGAATGTAGTTTTCTCTTTGCTGAACAATAATTTTGTTCTTTGGTGATTCTTTTTGTGAAAATGTGAAGACAGAGTGTTGTAGAGCTTCTGATGGACGATCATCAACCATTGTGGAAGAACAGAATAAAGGATTCCACATTAACTTTGTGAAAACGGAAGAAAATGATTATTGTAAGAAACAAAAATTGCTTGGGACTAATACCCATAGCTATACATTTTCTTCGCTATTAACTGTAAATTATGGAATTTCAGGTAGAGGAACATCAACCTCTGTGGACCAACAGAATGGAGAAATCCAGAAAGCTATAAAAAAGGAAGAAGCTGAAGATGAAAGCTCTGTCTGTAAGACCGGTGAGACGATGTTTAAATGTTTCTCTGCTGTTTTTATATAAAACCCACTGGAGTATCTACCCATGGTACTGGGGCAGATAGTTACAGCCCTAACAAAAATGTATTTGAAGAGAACATCAGTCAGCTGATCCTACAGTTATCCCACTGGTGCTGGTGGGAGTTTTGCTTCCAGCTCCCAAAACAGATGGATTTAATTCTTAGGGTTGTTATAGAGTTAAAGGTTTGTTTCCTGTTTTTCTTCAGTTACTGTAGAAGATCTTCCTATTCACTGTGTTCATAGTGATTTATTTCTCATTTATAATACTGGTACTACTTAATTCTTTATGTATTTCTTTTATCTTTTTGTAACATTTCTATTTTTTCTACCCCAGAATTGAACACCACTCAAGATACTAATCCCCAATCGCAGCAGAGCATGAACTCCAGAGAGAAACGCTACACCTGCTCGAGGTGTGGGAAGAGTTTTGCTCAGAGTGCTGATCTAAATTTTCGTCAGCGGGTTCAGAGTGGACATAAACTGTACGAGTCCTCAGAGTGTGGGAGGTGTTTTATATATAATTGTCTTCTAAAAAATCACCAGCGCATTCACAGCACAGGGAGAGCGTACCAGTGCTCAGAGTGTGGAAAGCGCTTCAGTACGCATAATAATTTAAAAACTCACCAGCGTGTTCACACCGGAAAGAAACCCCACAAGTGGTCAGAGTATGGCAGGAGTTTCAACCAACATAATTATTTAAAAACTCACCAGCGTGTTCACACTGGAGAGAAACCCCACAAGTGGTCAGAGTGTGGCAAGAGTTTCAACCAGCATAATTATTTTAAAAATCACCTGTGCATTCACACTGGAGAGAAACCTTACACTTGCTCAGAGTGTGGGAATGGGTTTACGTTGTTCTCTAGTCTTAGAGATCACCAGCAAATTCACACTGGAGAGAAACCGTATACTTGCTCAGTGTGTGGGAATGGGTTTACTCTGTTCTCCAGTCTAAGAGATCACCAGCAAATACACACCGGAGAGAAACCTTACACTTGCTCAGTGTGTGGGAATGGGTTTATGTTGTTCTCCAGTCTAAGAGATCACCAGCAAATCCACACCGGAGAGAAACCTTACACTTGCTCAGTGTGTGGGAATGGGTTTACTCTGTTCTCCAGTCTAAGAGATCACCAGCAAATCCACACCGGAGAGAAACCTTACACTTGCTCAGTGTGTGGGAATGGGTTTACGTTGTTCTCCAGTCTAAGAGATCACCAGCAAATCCACACTGGAGAGAAGCCCCACACTTTCTCAGAGTGTGGGTAGAACTTTACTCACTGTAGTACTTTCAAATCACACCAGCTCTGTCACACTAGACAGAAAGCAGACAGTGCCAGGACAAACCATACAGTCACTGCAGTTTCCCGAATCCCTGACGATTTTATCGTTATGCAAGTTGAGCAGCCAGACTCTTGTGGGTTTGTCCCCAGAGCCCATAGTGCCTTTTTCTGTTTTAAGCTCATTTTGTTTAAGAAGAAACAATAATAATGCATTACAAATCACTGATTACCTTTTTAAAAATGTAACTGTAAATCAAATGGATTAACCTATTAAGGTAACATGACCTGATTACTATCCATTACTTTTGGATTACTTGCCTTGTTCATTCCATATATTCAAATAAAATTAAAGTAGGTTTTAGATAGTAAAAAGTTAAAGTAAAACATTTCTTTTTCCTCCCAAGTGATTTTTGATGTTTTGCATTCGTACATTAATCGTCCAATGTTCATGTATCCAGCAGAACAAACCCAGCCTAGACCAGCATGAATTCTCAGTTAGTATAAAATAGTCGATGCTGGTTGATGCTGCTCTGGTTTGCTGCTGCATGCTGGCTTTTCTAGCAGAGCACTGATGGCTTTTTTTAGATTATGGAATAAACAAAAAGAAATCAGAAAAAGTTTCATCTAATCAGCAATGACATATAAGGTTATAGTAATAAATAATATTAGTAGTACTAACATATTACACAATAACACAGCTGGACACTTGTTTAGCAACAGAAAGAAAGATCTAAAAAACATCTAGATCTATCAGTAATTCAGTGAGCTAGCCAGACTGGTGCAGTGCTTCCATCACCTGATAAAATAACACACTGATGTATGCCTTATGAACAGGCAGCAAAAACAAGGGCTTGTTGAGCATTCTTATTAGCATTACTGTCGACTCTACCCATCAGCAACTGAGAAGGTTTCTCTTTGATTTACACGTTCACTTGTTGTAAAGTAATGTCCACCTTTCTTTTTTTGGTTGTCATCCTGACTGAGACCGTCACCAAATTAGGCTAACTGCCTGCCACACACACACACGCACACACACACACATTTAGGGTTGCCATCAGTTTGCTATAAGAGCCTACGGAGTTGTTCCTCACTGAAAAATAAAAGGCATTGTCCCTTATTGAAATGACGATACATATCACACACCCCTAGTACACTTTGAGGACCAGGAAGCAGGAGGACAAAATCATCACAGACTCCTCCCACCCCAGACATAACTGTTTACACCTTTTCCCTTTAAATAAGCGCTACAGAATCCTGCGTACAAAAACTAACAGTCACTAGAACAGTTCCTTTCCTAACTGACCTGTATCCACACAGGGCGGCACAGTCTCTTGGTGGGTAGCACCATCGCCTCACAGCAAGAAGGTCCTGGGTTCAATCCCAGGGTGAAGACATTCATTAGGTTAATTGATTATGCTAAAGTGTCCCTAGTGTGTGAGTGTGTATGATGGAATGGTGCCCTGTCTAGGGTTGTTCTTGCCTTGCAGCCTGTGTTGCCAGATAGCTTTGTCAATGGTTAAGCAGATAAGAAATTACTGGATGAACGAATATATCCATACACACATTTACTGTTGTCCTGTATTATTTAACACTCAGCTATCTCAGTATATATGGACACTCATTACTCATTTTATGTTATTTTTTTGTCTATACATTTTTAAGGACCTGCACGTTGTCTGTAGATTGTAAAGAGATCCCATTGCATTATTCAAAAGCACATTGCAGTAATTTAATAAAAGCACCAAATAAATAAATAGTTGTTTTTAATTTGAAGCTGTGTACCCTCGACTTTCCAGTAACATGCATACAGTGGGGTAAAAAAGTATTTAGTCAGCCACTGATTGTGCAAATTCTCCTGCTTAGAAAGATGAGAGGTCTGTAATTTTCATCACAGGTCAGACCTATAACTTCTTCTTTAAGAAGCTCTTCTGTCCTCCACTCGTTACCTGTATTAATGGCACCTGTTTGACATTGTAATCTGTATAAAAGACACCTGTCCACAGCCTCAAACAGTCAGACTCCAAACTCAACTCTGGCCAAGACCAAAGAGCTGTCGAAGGACACCAGGAAGAAAATTGTAGATCTGCACCAGGCTGGGAAGAGTGAATCTATAGGCAATAGGCAAGCAGCTTGGTGTGAATAAATCAACTGTCGGAGCAATTGTAAGAAAATGGAAGACAAGATCTCGTCCTGTGGGGTCAAAATGATCATGAGAACGGTGAGCAAAAATCCTAGAACTACACAGAGGGACCTGATGAATGACCTGCAGAGAGCTGGCACCAAAGTAACAAAGGCTACCATCAGTAACACACTACACCGAGAGGGACTCAGATCCTGCAGTGCCAGGCGTGCCCCCCTGCTTAAGCCAGTACATGTCCAGGCCCGTCTGAAGTTTGCCAGAGAGCATATGGATGATCCAGAAGAGGATTGGGAGAATATCATGTGGTCAGATGAAACCAAAATAGAACATTTTGGTAAAAACTCAACTTGTGTTTGGAGAAAGAAGAATCCTGAGTTGCATTCCAAGAACACCATACATACTGTGAAGTATGGGGTGGAAACATCATGTTTTGGGGCTTTTTTTTCTGCAGAGGGGACAGGATGACTGATCCGTCTTAAGGGAAGAATGAACAGGGCCATGTATTGTGAGATTTTAAGCCAAAACCTCCTTCCATCAGTGAGAACATTGAAGATGGAACGTGGCTGGGTCTTCCAGCATGACAATGATCCCAAACACACCGCTCGGGCAACGAAGGAGTGGCTTCGTAAAAAGCATTTCAAGGTCCTGGAGTGGCCTAGGCAGTCTCCAGACCTCAACCCCATAGACAGTTTGTCTCTCATAGTTGAAGTGTAGCTATGATGAAAATTACATTACCATTGTTACTAATTTGGTCAGCTTGTAATTAGTTTACCTGTTCATCTGTTGCTTCTTGTCTGGCTTTGATGTTGTTTGTCAACAGATATTATCATTGGTTTGTTTTGACTGGACGTGCTACATATTCAAGGGAATTAACTTTGGCCCCAGTCACATTGATTTCTTAAGACATTTTGATCCCCCACTTAGTCAAATAATATATCACTGTCTGGTTGTGAGGGTTAGGGTTAGGGTTAGATTTTTCATGAAATCATTAAATCAGTGTATTGGATAAACTTTCTCTCTGTGCTTTGGTTTGAAGCCTGACTGAGATTTATCAAAGTAACTGATTAGGTAAGTCCAAGACGTTGAATCTGTTCATCTGGACATAGATTTTGTTGGAGAAACGTTTCGTCACTCATCTAAGTGACTTCTTCAGTCTCAGCAGTTGGAAAACTTCCCCAATCTTATATACAGCACCTTTGCATAACGACTGGTACCAGGACCATTGCATAACAATGGGACCGGTGATCAGTTTAATATGCAGATTGACATAGCCATTAACGACAATGGCCACGTGTGCCATTCACACAGGATTGGGGAAGGGCTGTGATGGCTCCATTGTAAGATGGTGAGAGGTGTACTCTGAGGCCCCCTCCTCGGTTCAGGGATGGACGTTCCCTTTTTACAAAAATGGCTTCTTTTACTCCGCATTCAAACCATCGTTCCTCCCTATCAAGGATCTGCATGTCTTCATCCTTGAAAGAGTGTCCACTGGCCTGTAGGTGGGTGTAAACCGCAGAGTCCTGACCTGATGAGGTAGCTCTTCTATGTTGTGCCATCTGTTTCGCCAGTGGCTGTTTGGTTTCCCCGATGTACAATTCCTGGCAATCCTCCTGGCACTTAACAGCGTACACTACATTACTCTATTTGTGCTGGAGGACCAGATCCTTGGGGTGGACCAGTTTCTGGCATAGCGCGTTTTGGGGTTTGAAAGCGACTGAGACGCGGTGTTTGGCAAATATGCGTCTCAATTGTTCCGATGTTCCTGCCACATATGGAATCACCACTGGTTTACGCTTAGACTGCGGTTGTTGTTCTCCTCTCGTCGATCTGCTGGAGCACTGTTTGGGCGTCTTACTGGCTTTGACAAAGGCCCAGTTCGGATAACCACATTTGCCCAGGGCCTGCTTAATGTGAGATTTCTCTCCATCCTGGCACTGTGTCCCGGGGGACGCTGTCTGCGTCGGTGTACAGTGTCCTGATGACTCCAAGTTTGTGCTCCAGTGGATGATGAGAGTCAAACCTCAAGTACTGATCCGTATGTGTTGGCTTTTGGTAAACATCGACTTTCAATCGCCCCCCCATCTCCAATCGCAACCTCACAATCTAAGAAAGCTAACCTGCCGTTCTTCACATCCTCCCTGATGAACTTAATGTGTCTGTCCACTGAGTTGATGTGGTCGGTGAAATGTGGTACTTCCTGAGATTTCATTTTAACCCAGGTGTCATCCACATATCTGAACCAATGGCTGGGTGGTGTTCCTGAAAAGGATGTTAGTGCCTTCTTTTCCACTTCTTCCATATACAGGTTGGCAACGATAGGCGAAACTGGAGAGCCCATGGCGCAGTGCCTATAGTACTGCTCTCTGTATGTGAAATAGGTGGATTGAAGACACAGCTCCAGAAGCAAACACACCTGGTCCGAGTTAAGGGTGGTCCTATTGCTGAGAGTGGGGTCATCCTGTAGTCTCAGAAACTGGAACGAACGTGAAGAGAGATGTGACATCAAACGAGAGCATTGTTTCATCCGTCTCCATAATGACGTACCTCACCTTATCCACGAAATCCATGGTCTTCTGGATGTGATGATCCGTGCTGCCTACCAACGGGTTGAGGATCGATGCCAGAAACTTAGCGATGTTGTAGGTCACTGAGTTGATCATACACACAATGGGCCGCAATGGCACATCCTGTTTATGTATCTTAGGTAAACCATACAGACTAGGTGTAGCCTCCCCTGGGTATAATCTGTGGTACAGAGGCCGGTCAATAGCATTGTCCTGTTCTAAAATCTTCAGACAATCTATCACCTTCTTCTTGTACCCACTACCAGGATCTCGTTTCAGGGGCTCATAAGTGTTCGTGTCTCTAAGGAGAGTCATAACTTTTCTGATAGTCTGTCTGGTTTAATAAAACAGTGCACCTGCCTTTGTCCGCTGGAAGGATGATGATGTCATTATCCTTACTGAGAGTCGTGAGTGCATTCCTTTCCTCTCTGCTG
Organism: Ancistrus triradiatus; assembly: GCA_025084515.1. Lineage (NCBI taxonomy): Eukaryota > Metazoa > Chordata > Actinopteri > Siluriformes > Loricariidae > Ancistrus > Ancistrus triradiatus. The sequence goes on along the minus strand of JAJAGP010004013.1, from coordinate 6,726 downwards.
ATGTTGGACGGCGGTGGCTTTGCATTGCTAAGGCAGGCTGAAACTTTCATTCGCAGTTGTTCTGCTTCCATGTCCGCGATGTTGTTGTTGCGGAATGCCGTTTCCGTGGCAGTGATCAGTTTCACTAGTGGTATTTGCCTCGGTGTCACAGCTAAATTCAGCCCCTTAGCCAAGATGTCTTTTTCCGCCTGGGTGAGTTGTCTGTCAGACAAGTTCTTCACCCACTTGTCCACATCCACCGGGTGTGTCTGTCCTCTGTCTCTTTTCCAGCCTTTGAGAGTATCATCCGTTCGCCGGTGTCTCTGGCGTGCAGCAAGAAGATCAAACTTCTTCTGCTGCCTAGTTTTCGACTTTTCATGTTGTGCTAGCTGAGCAGTTTCTGTGAAGTTGATCACACGTTGAAGGATTGTCTCGTCTAGACAAGATGCAAGTCTCTGTCGGATGTGTTCCTCTCTGACTTTCAAAGCATCAATGGTAAAGTTGGTTTGTCTCACTCGTTCATTCAGCAGCTGGTTCTGTGCCTTCTGGAGGATCTTGTTAGCCCGGTGTCCCTTTACTGAAGATTTAACCATTGCATAACAATGGGACTGGTGATCAGTTTAATATGCAGATTGACATAGCCATTAACGACAATGGCCACGTGTGCCATTCACACAGGATTGGGGAAGGGCTGCAATGGCTCCAGATCCATCTTACAATGGAGCCATCGCAGCCCTTCCCCAATCCTGTGTGAATGGCACACTTACCTGGATCATTGAGCATGCATCAAGATGATTAGGTAAGAATTCACCTGTTGGAGAAAATTATCAGAATGATTATCGAAGGCTCCCCATTATCAGCAGCCTAAAGATGGCGGTATTGAGCTGCAGTGCTGTTTCTCCCATCTGCAAGAACAAGAAGTAGGTCTTCATTAGCCTCAACCTCCAGAAACTGTGAAGAAGCTTCTTACCAAGATCCTGATTTAGTTCCAATGGATTCAGAAAAAGTCAGAAACCATCAGGAAGTGACTCCTTCTCTCTCACAGGTAAAAATAAATCCGTTGATGAACAATTCTGTGTAAAACACTGAGTGTCAACATGAAAAGTGCTGGATGAAGAAAGGTTCTGAATTTTTAACTCTGTTAGTTTAATGAAATGGAAACATGTCTAGAATTGTGTTACCTAGCTCGAGTAGTAGTTCTAGACAGACATTCAGCTTACTTTATCAAATCACTTACGACGAGTCTGTGTTCATTGAAGCAGCAGACAGTACAGTGGTGCTTGAAAGTTTGTGAAGCCTTTAGAATTTTCTATATTTTTGCATAAATATTACCTAAAACATCATCATCATCATCATCATATTTTCACACAAGTCCTAAAAGTAGATGAAGAGAACCCAGGTAAACAAATGCAATAAAAATATTATACTTGGTAATTTATTTATGGAGGAAAATGATCCAATATTACATATTAGTGAGTGGCAAAAGTATGTGAACCTCTAGGATTAGCAGTTAATTTGAAGGTGAAATTAGAGTCAAGTGTTTTCAAACAATGGGATGCCAATCAGGTGTGAGGGGCCACCCTGTTTTATTTAAAGAACAGGGATCTATCAAAGTCTGCTCTTCACAACACGGTTGTGGAAGTGTATCATGGCATTAACAAAGGAGATTTCTGAAGACCTCAGAAAAAGAGTTGGTGATGCTCATCAGGCTGGAAAAGGTTAAAAACCCATCTCTAAAGAGTTTGGCCTCCACCAATCCACAGTCAGACAGATTGTGTACAAATGGAGGAAATTCAAGACCACTGTTACCCTCCCCAGGAGTGGTCGACTGACAAAGATCACTCCAAGAGCAAGAAGTATAATAGTTGGTGAGGTCACAAAGGAACCCAGGGTAACTTCTAAGCAACTGAAGGTCTCTCTCACATTGTCTAATGTTAATGTTCATGAGTCCACCATCAGAAGAACACTGAACAACAATGGTGTGCATGGCAGAGTTGCAAGGAGAAAACCACTGCTCTCCAAAAAGAACATTGCTGCTCGTCTGCAGTTTGCTAAAGATCACTTGGACGAGCCAGAAACCTATTGGAAGAATGTTTTGTGGACGGAAGAGACCAAATAGAACTTTTTGGTTTATAAGAAAAGTGTTATGTTTGGAGAAAGGAAAACACTGCATTCCAGCATAAGAACCTTATCCTATCTGTGAAACGTGGTGGTGGTAGTATCATGGCTTGGGCCTGTTTTGCTACATCTGGGCAGGACGGCTTGCCATCATTGATGGAACAATGAATTCTAAAGGAAAATGTCAGGACATCTGACCATGAACTGAATCTCAAGAGAAGGTGGGTCATGCAGCAAGACCCAGAAACAACCCAGAAAGCTGCCGAGGGATGGTGAGGCCATGACGGCACCGGGAAGCATGTGGAGGACTCTGTCCCTACGCTAAATGTACGCCCCCTGCTGGTTACCTTCGGCCTCCTGACCGTATAGTTACGGGCAGTCTTCGAACCGACAGCTACACCTTTTCCCTAACAAAACGACAGTATAGCAGGCGCATGGAGTAAGGCTGAGACACCAGCCGGCACCTAATGGTCGCCTTAAATAGGCTGCCGCCTGCGCGCTGGAGACGGTGCCTCAGCCCTCACTCGATACCTGAGCCGATACTGCTTTATAGCGTAGAAATGCGGGCCAGTGTGGCTCCTAATATTTTATTGTGCCAGTCGCAACTGTAAGCTCATAGTTTATGGATGAAAGCGGAAGTGTTTAATTTTATCTTACATACAGTAATATCAAAGCAAAGTTCAGTAAAATAAAACTTAATTATAAATAGTAAAAATGAGAAATATAAAGAAGTAATTAAGGTTCTATTGAGTTGTTTCCATCATTTCAAAATGAAACCACATCTCTAATCTCCATTGTATAAATGGTGAGAAAGAGAAGAATTCTGAATCTCTCAACGTCAAACGAAACTGCCAGGTTAGAATATAACACGCCTTTCTCTAGAGTTTGGGCTGAAAGGGGTGAGGGGTGTTTGTGTGGAGATGTGTTGTGGGTCATTAGCGTACTAATGGAACACTAAGTTGCTCACAGCAGGGGAGAGCACAAGTTCACTTGCGCAAAAATTTCGAGGTTTAGCCATTGTTTATTATTTCTATCAGGGTCATCATCTTCCTCTTCGTGGTACTGGACAGTGCAGTGTTATGGTGCTATAGGGTCTCTTGCATCAGAAGTGTTTGATTGGACAAATTTCTTCCAAGGTCGGAAGGCTTTTCTTACTTCATGGTCAATCTGTCCTAGCCAGTAGGCTGTTTCATACCACACAGATTTTGTGTCTCTGAGGTCACTTGGTAGCTTTTGTGGACACAGTTCCATCAGGAGTGCAGACGATCTTGCAGTTCAGTTGACACCGGACATCTCTTCCCAGCAGGTTAGCTAGGGTAGTTGCTGAATCAAAGATGGCAAGTTTCACTTCTTGTTGTCCAACTTGAATGTTAATGGGGTCCGTCATGGGGATCAGTTGGGTTTGTCCTGAGAATCCGTACCAGTTCCTTCTTGGTGTACTTGTTGAACTTGTGGGTACTGCTGATCCTGCTGATATCTCTGTTGATTTCTCTGCACTTGGGGATATGGCTGGTAATCAGGCTGATATCCTCGCTGGTTTCTTTGATATCTTTCCAGGGTTCAAATCCCACCTCTGCCAAGCTGCCACTGTTGGGTCCTTGAGCAAGATCCTTAAGCCACAATTGCTTGGTTTGTATCAAGACTGTATCAATTGTAAGTCGCTCTGGATAAGGGCGTCTGCTAAATGCTGTAAATGTAAATGTAAATTTCATAATCAATGGCTGTTGAGTAAATTGTTGGATGGTCATTTGAATTGTTTCTGAACTGAAAAATACTTGTGATGTGACAGAGAGATTTGTCGTGACACTCGGGCAGCTGTTTTCGAAAAGCTGCAGTTCTGAGAAAAATAGAACCACTTTTGTCTGCATTGTTAGAATATCTCCTGCAAACATTGCAGAATATCTTGGGCACAGAGGGTCAAAATCGATCCAAGAAAACTGAGATTAGGGAATGAGGGAATGAAGCGGACTCGCTTCGTATTCACATCTGGCTTTGATGCCGCATGTAACACTGAAACGCACATTAAATACACTTTAACACTCAATGAATTCGAATTCGGGTAGGAGCATGCTAGATCCCTGATTCCCCACACCCCAGTCCCGTAACCGCTAGGTCATTCTCTTCTTCTCTAAATTCACGACATAAAAATAACAAATGGATAGGTTCAGCCGCTACCCAGTGTCCCATCAACCTCCAGTCCCAAAACAGCTGGCTATTGCACTACTTACTCACTATTCTCAGCAGGAGCACTAACACCTGGGTCACTGCTCTAAGTGGAACCTGACCACTTAAGTTAATTGGATCCCTGCAGCTGTCTGCACTGTACTTAAACAGCACGGATCTTAATTACAGGTTCCATAGATGTGTAATATAGACATAATACAAAGCTTATTTTGGTTACAATGATGAATGTTTCCAAAAACACTAGAACACAAACACAAAAAACACTTCTTCAACACTAGAATCGCTAAAACCTGAGTAGAAGCTCAAATTTAAAGCTTTAGCTCTTGCTTATTAGCTGATGATTTTGTTTCATTAAGTATGAAAAACAAATAGTTAAACAATTTTTTCTTTGCTTAATAAATAATTTTGTTCTTTGATTCTCTTTGTGAGGATGTGAAGACAGAGTGTTGTGGAGCTTCTGATGGAGGAACATCAACCCCTGTGGAACAACAGCATGAAGGATTAAAGTTTAAGACTGTAGAAAAGGAAGAAGATGAAGATGACTGTAAGAAACAACAATGCTTCAAAACCCTTGTAATTTGAGACACAAACCCATTACTGTACATTTTTGTTTGCTGCATTGCCGATTTAATTGAAATGGCAGTATGTAATTGAAAATGATGGAATTTCAGGTGGAGGAACATCAACCCCTGTGGACCAACAGAATGGAGAAATCCAGAAAACTGTAATAAAGGAAGAAGCTGAAGATGAAAGCTACGTGTGTATGACAGGTGAGATCATGTTTAAATGTTTCTCTGGTGGATTTGACCTTTTATGTAAATCCCACTGGGGTATCTTTCCCTGGTTCTGGGGCAAATAGGTGTACCCATAACAAAAATCTATTTCATGAGAACATCAGTCATCTGATGCTACAATTATCCAACTGGTGCTGGTGAGAGTTTTGCTTCCAGATCCCAAAACAGATGTGTTTAATTGTTACGGTTGTTACCGAATAGCTGATACTGCTTAAACTCGCATAAAGAATTGTATTTATTTCATATTTTTGTAATGTTTGTATTTTTTTCTGCCCCAGAATTGAAATCCACTCAAGACACTAAACCCCAGTCACAGCTGAGCATCGATTCCATAGAGAGACCCTACACCTGCTCAGAGTGTGGAAAGAGTTATTCTCAACAAGCTAAACTTAAAAGTCACCAACGCATCCACACTGGAGAGAAACCTTACAGTTGTTCGGTGTGTGGAAAAAGGTTTACTGTACACGATTCATTAAAAGCACACTGGCGAGTTCACACTGGAGAAAAACCTTACAGTTGCTTAGTGTGTGGAAAGAGTTTTAGTAGTCAGTCTGGTCTAAACTATCACAGTCGAGTTCACACCGGAGAGAAACCTTACACCTGTTCTGAATGTGGAATGAGCTTTAATCAGCAATTTCAGCTAAAACTACACCAGCAACTCCACACCGGTGTGAAACCCTACATTTGCTTAGAGTGTGGAAATAGTTTTACTCAACACACTGCTCTCAGAAATCACCAGCGAATCCATACTGGAGAGAAACCCTACAGTTGCTCAGTGTGTGGAAAGAGTTTTGCTAAACACTACTGTCTGAAACGTCACCAGCGTGTTCACACGGGAGGGAAACCTTACACTTGCTCAGAGTGTGGAATAAGCTTTACTCACCCTAGAACTTTCAAATCACACGAGCTCAGTCACACTAGACAGAAAGCAGACAGTGCCAGTACAAACCGTACAGTCACTTAAGTTTCTCTAGTCCCTGTCGTTTTTATAACCAAGTTGTCCCACCAGACAGGTTAAGACTCTAGGTCCTTGTTGTTGGTTTGTGCCGGGATCTGGGCCGTTCTGACCTAGCTCTTAGGAGGTGTTGGGAGCAGTGGTTTTATGGGACGGACACACACGGTGAACAGACTATGGACGGCCCAGACAGACCCCCAGTAGGGAGGATGGTTTGATCCACCGTCAAGCACAGGCAGCTCCCACAGTTTTGTTATTCACCATCCAGACACGTCTCGTCCCCCATTACGTGTCCAGAGGTTGACAGCCAGCCACAGATGCCTTCATTTGCAGTGTGTCCTGAACGAGAAACCTGGACGGCTACAGACTGGATCCGTATCATTTTTAGTGATGAATCCAGGGTGTGTTTGGGATTTGATGAAAAAAGCATTTTTTACGTTACTTTCATGCTCAGTGCAATTTATAATTTAGTTGATTAGTACCTACCCAACATGAAACTAAATAATTTATAGTTTACTTTGTAAGCAAACGGACCTAGAATGATCTCTTCATTATAATGAATATGAACGATAAATTTTCATAAACCTTCTGAATGAAAACTTTGATTAATTCGTCTAAGGGGGTTTTCATTACCTTCAGAAGAGTTGTGTGTGTTTATAAGGAGATGTCTGTTTAAAATTCAGTGTATTCAAGGTA